>JAQGAJ010001264.1:0-10465 GCA_034689365.1 Liebstadia similis
TTAAATAACACTCATTTGTGTTAATTTAAATGCATTTAAATTCAATTTCCAAATCAAATGTTGCGATCAGTTGTCAAATGAGCCGACAGTTTGCTTAGCCTTGAAATGATTGTCAGTCAAAGTAGAGCTCAGACTGTATTCACTCTCTGTTGAGATCAGTGTTCGTAACGGTATTTGTGAAGTCGTTTGACAATCATATGACAAATGAAATACAAAGTTGTGATCAAATGTCAAAAGTATTTAAACGATTCAATGATTTAATGAATTTAATTGAAATTAATTTAAATTTTGATTATAATAATGAAGTCAAAAGTGATGTCATGTTTGGTAGTATTGGTCGCGATGTCAGTCATCACTCAAATGAATGCCATTTCAGTGCTTTCAGTGCTGTTAATAGTGTTTACACTGAACTCAATCGTGGTTTCAATGATTGGCCGAAAACACAAACAAATTAATCTCAAAAACAATTCCTATTATTATCTGATGATCACAAAAGTCGAGACCTTTTTCGCTCAAATCTCAAAATATATCACAAATCTAATGCAAAATAAACTTATAATCCATTTGTCAAAAGTTGATGAAACTCTGTCTAAAATGTCTTTTTGTGGCAACCGATTGGACATAAGAAGTGAATGCAAAGTAGTGTCGCGTCTGATAACAGATAATTACATAGACTTCTGGTATGAGTCGATCGGAACCGATAACAAGGATTTTGTGATAGACTGCCGACAAACCCTCGAAAACATTTTCGTCGATCTCTTCGACAAATGCTCGCAAAGACTCGATAGACAAGAGTTTTGGCAAAAGTTCCTAAACTTATTGGAAAATCATTTGAATGCCATTAAAAGCGGTGAAGACTTATCTTCAGTCGAGTTGAATGAAAAGCAAAGAATGGAATCAATTATCGAAAGAGTTCTTCGACTGACTGCCACTCAAGACATGATTTATGTGATACCGAAAAGTAGTTGGAAATCAAAGACTTTATCCATATATCTGATGATTAAAGCCATGTTAAGTCATTCGGTATTCATTCCGATCGTTGATATAATCGCAGACAAAAAGTTTATTTACGAAAATCTCGTTTATTTGATCGCAAACTCTGACCTCAAATTCGTTGATAAAGTATATCATCTGAAGAACAAAATCGACGAATCGTTTAATCTCGACTTCAAAGAGCAGTTTAAGAGCATTGACTCAATAGACTGTTCTCGCAGTCAATTCTACGACCAAAACATAGTGAGAACTCAGTTCTCTTCAGATGGTATACAAACAACTCTTTGAAAGCAAATCTAATGTTTATTAAAACTAAATTTCAGATAATATTCAGCAAAACATTGATTTCACGGACAATGAATCCAATGAAGAGCTTATCGAAGCTCTCGAGGCTGAAGAGGAATTTGACTCAAAGATTATCTCCAATTTAGTCATATCTAATACCAAAGAAATGAAAGATATGTTCGGACCTTCATATGTCTTGTATCTCATCCAATATGACGGCCTTTTCAGACAATTAGTCGATATTCCAGATTATACTTCAGCTGATTCTCAGGAATGCTGTTTAGTCCGCAATAATATCTCAGTTTATCGAAGGTTTAGTGAATTTATTTCTTTGCAAAAAGTATTGGAGAAAAACAAGAATTTCAAACATCTTATGAAAGGTATACAAAAACCTACGGCTATTCAGATCACGACTCAGAATCTGTTGGCTTTCGCCGGATCCTCAACCCAATCATTAGATGCGTCCACTATTGAGTACCGGAAGATATATTTGCAGAACTTTTTGAATCAGTTATGCCATCGCAAAGTGATCTTAGAATCCAAGGAATTTCACCAATTCTTAGGTTATGGAAGCGACGGAAACATTGCTTTTGTTAACAAATCAAAGAATCTTTTGAATATCGACAAAATGTTCTTCAAAGGAATCAAAGGAGCCATAAGTATAATGAAGAGCGCGCTTCCAATCGAACCACAAATCGGTAAAATAGATCCCAAATTCAGCGAACGAACGATTCCCGAGACTGAGAAGTTGACAATTAAGACCATTGAGACGAGAGTTGACTCCGAAAGTCGAATGCAATTGGAAAATAAGATCAATTGTTGGTTAGAAAAGGGTTTCGATGAGGATTCGGATGAATTGGTTGAGAAAATTGACGAAATTGACTATAAAAGTGAACTACGATTGGGAGCGCGAACTCTGGGCGATGGCTGTGAAGACCCGAATGCAATGGAATTCAGTGAAAGGAAACCAATGAATGAGAATGAAGTCGATTCTCCCACTTCTGGCGACTCTCTTCAAAAACCTAAATCACAACCAAAAACACAATTCAGTGAAACCACTCATTCGATCGACTGTTTTATTCTTTTAATCACAGATAACATTCAAATAATTAAACAAATAATTTGCGTTAAAATAATAAGTTTTTTGTTTGGAAAAGTCGTTCAAAGGTTTGTTTATCAGTGGAACTAAACTCGATTATTGATTATTGTTTTTATAGTTTTATAGATCAAGTGTTGTCGAAGTTAGCGAACAAAGAAGTGTTCGTCCGATACATCCATTCATTACATTCAGCCATTTGGCCCGAAAGCAAACCCGAAGTACAAACGGAACTCGAAGTACAAAGAGATGAGTATTTGGATCTAACGGTGGACGCGATCTATCTCTCGGCGAAGAACAGATCCCTAGCCGTCAGTCCATACGTCGGACAACTCTTGGATAGGTTCTCGATTAGAGACCTTTTGTCTAATGGCTTATCAAAGCTCAAGAATTCCGAAACAAATAAAGTATTTTTATATAACTTTTTTGAATTAATTTTAGATGAAATCGAATGAATCGTTATTTAATTGTTTTAGTTATTAATAATTATAAATATTTAATCAGAGAATAAATTTTATTCGAGTTTAAAAATTGCTATTTTTGATAATTTTATTAAATAAACTGATAAAACATTTGATAAATAATAGGATTATAAAATCTGAGTCTTCGGCTGTTGAGGACTCGTATTCATACCGTAAGCCATCTGATAGTTGTTCTGCGGGTATGGCATATATGCCGAAGCGTTTTGCACTGATTGGGGCACCGATTGTGGCACCTGTTGAGGGATCGGTTGACCGGCGGCCGCATTCGGGGGCATTGGGTACGGCTGTTGGCCTCCAGGACTATATTTCAAATCAATTAATGACTTCATTTCAAGAATAATGTAGTCCTCACTGAATGTATTGTTCCGTTTGAGAGATACCAATGCCCGGCGTCGCGATCGGCGGAACAAATGTCTGCTGAGGGATGGGATGTTGACCCGGACTCGATGTCACGTACTGTGGGTTCGGACCACTCATTGGATTATGCGGTGGAGGCATATGTGTCGACATCGGGTGAAACGGCATTTGATAGGATGAGGATTGCGGTGGAATCGGTTGCGGTTGGACTGGCATTTGATTCGCTTGACTGTACATTTGATTTGATGGCTGCGACGGGATTGCACTGAACTGAGGAATGCCGGCATAAGTCTGAGGAACGCCTCCATAATAAGGGGTATTCATCATCGCAAAGCTCTCTTTCATAAGGGAATGGTAGAGATTAAGAGCTGAGTTCAGCTGCATATTGACGGCCGTCAACGACGCGTGCTTTTTGTCCACGTGTTCCAACTCCTGGTCGATCAGCGGTGCCATTGCTGTGCATTGTTCTGTAGGTTAGAAATGAATTAGAAGATCAAACATCGGATAGTTTTCCAGAGATCATTGCAAACCTTCGAGTATTAAGAGCTCCTCTGAATCCGATTTATCACCGCTCGGGTCGGCCTCATGTATCAGATGCAAGAGTCGATCGATCTTTTCCTCATCGATGGTCACTATTTCGGGCTCTTTCTCAACAACTTTTACTTTGATTTCTTCACTAAACTGAACCTTTTTCTCATTGGGTTTTGCTGTGAATGAAATTTAATTTAAATTTATTTGCAATTAACGACAAAACTTACTATAAATCTCGGGCTCTGCTTCGAGGTCTGTGGACACGAAGTTGGCCGGAAAGAGACCTTCTCCGCGATGATTGGAGCCCTTCCACCAATTGGCGTCACTTTTATCAATATTTAGGTCAATATGTAATTAAGATTATGTCAAATATATACCTATTATCCGAAACAATTATGATTTCTCCCGATTTGAAAGTCAATTCATTGTCTTCGGCCGCCTCGAAGTCGTAGAGCGCTCTCACTTTTAGCGGTTCTTTTTCAGGCGTTGGGTTCTTTGACGGAGTTGTCAACGAATCCGAATTGAATGACGGGTAAAGTGCGTTGACTTTTGTATTAGCAGTTGCGGTAACTTTTGGTGAATTCTTTGAGTTCTCTTTAAGACTGGCCTCAATTGCTTTTGCGATGTCTTCCTCTTCTTGAGAACTGGTCACCACATCTGGATTTTTCGGTAATTGAATTGATTTCTTCGGCGGGTCAGCGGAACTGAAATCCATTCCTTCACTCTTCAGTTTGTTATAGAGGGCCGGAATGAGACTCAACTGCGGGTCGTTTTTAAAATCGTTTTGCGCCCACTTTTTGATTAAAGCCCGAAGTTTTTCGCAGACTTTCGGATGAGATTTACCCAAAAGTTTACGGATTTCTGACTCAAAATCGCGAGAACAGACCTATAAATCAAAATTTTTAAAAAATTGAAATTAAATCGTATTTAATATAAATGTTTGAACAAAAGGTCTAACAATAGAGACCTATATCGCACTCTTCAGAGGCTTTTCAGACAAGACTTACCTCCAAATGAAATGTTTTGCCACAATTGTTGACACAGGCGTCCAATAACTACAAAATTAAGACCAAAATAAGGTTAAAATGGTATCAAAAACACAATAAAATGCGATTTCTATTGCGTTATGCAATGAATGACTCATTAAGTTGTGTTAAGTTTGTTGACATTCAGTCTTACAGTCAATGATTGCATTACGACATTAGGCAGAGAGTGGTTGAGCCGACGGACGATCGCTCGCATGCAGTCTTTGGTCCCGTTCTGTTCGGCGGCCACGCGGTCGCAGATCTCCATTATTAAGGCCCAGTCTTCGGTGGTGTTCGTCTCCGAAGTGACCTTATCTGCAACCAAGGTCTTAGTGACCGATCGGATGGGCGTTAGGCAAACACTTACCGACTAATGTGTCGAAGACTGTTGTGGCTGAGAACAAACCCATCATTTGTGGTCGAGTGATGGCCAGTAATGACTACCCGACGGATCAATTGAAACGATTGAAGCAAACAATTGAGTCAAACATAACGTCAAAGATATGTCGCCTCAAAACAGACGAGCGATTAAATGCCGTTTCCGTGGAGACTATCATACAATACAACCCGCTTTTGGACACTTTGTCCTCATCGATGACCTCTCACCTCTTTAAGACACTCTTTTCTGGTCACTAACCACTCAATTGGTAAGCAATTCTTGGATTATTCTCACGGTTCTAATGGTTTAGCACTTTTTGTAGATTTGAAACTTTTGTTTACGTTTTGTTTGTCCGTTGATTACCACTAAAGAGGTTTGACTGAAGTCTTCTCTGGACTGCAATCATATGTTTTGCTGGACTTTTGAATCAAACATCGATTAGTAAAACAAATATTTTAATTAGTTTTCAAGTTTTAGAGTTTGTTGTCAAGTGTTTAATCAATTAATTCAATATCTATGGAATCGCATCACTCGTATAATTGATCCGGTTTTGAAGGACAACTCATCACAAGTGCTTCAAAGATGAGGTCACGACTCAAGTCGGCCGACGACCAGATCATGACATCTCTGGCCGACTATAAGTACTGGTCGTTGGCCTTCTGTGTCACTTCCATCAAAGTTCTTCTGATCCCTTCCTAGTGAGTATTGACTGCAAGAATATTCTTGACTTTGTGTTGATTTTCTGTTCATTCGAGTTCTTAACAGATAATTGTTTTCCTTTAGTTTTTCGACTGATTTCGAAGTCCACAGGAATTGGCTGTCGATTACACATAACTTACCGATCAGTAAATGGTATTATGAGGTAAATATTTGACATTTTAAATGACATTTATTGAAAGTAATCTCTATTGTAGTCCACATCTCAATGGACTCTCGATTATCCGCCACTCTTCGCGTGGTTCGAGTTATTCCTCTCAAAGTTTGCCCATTATTTCGATCCAAATATCTTACAAATCAATGCAAACGGATATATAAGCTATAAAACGATTCTTTTTCAACGACTGACTGTTATTGTCAGCGATTTTGTCTACTTTTATGCTGTACTCCAATGGTGTCAAATCATACCAAAGTTAAAGACCCGGTTTTCAAGACAAGCGTTAACTGATCTCTGGTATCATCCGAAGATAATTCTAGCGATGCTTTTCCTGTGGAATCCGGGGCTACTTATTGTAGATCATATTCACTTTCAATACAATGGAATATTGAGCGGAATTCTGTTGCTATCGATGGCCAGAATTGTTGATAAGCGTGAAGTCGAGGCCGCGCTCTGGTTCTCAGTCTTACTCAATATGAAACACATTTACATTTATATGAGTCCCGCGTTTTTTGTTTATCTGTTACGGAACTACTGCTTCGACAGACACATGAACTTCAAATGGAAGAACTTTATCAAACTCTCGCTGACCGTCGTTCTCGTCTTCTTAGTATCATTCGGTCCGTTCCTGGCTTTGGGGCAATTGAATCAATTGATAGCGCGATTGTTTCCCTTCAAGAGAGGTCTTAGTCACGCCTATTGGGCGCCCAATTTTTGGGCACTTTATAACAGTTTAGACAAAGCGTTAAGTATTGGCCTCAAAGTGTCGCCCAAAGGGAACGGATCGATGACCGGTGGTCTCGTTCAGCAATACGAACATCTGATCCTTCCCAACATCACTCCATTAGTCACTTTAGTCTTAGTTATTCTCTCAATGCTTGTAAGTTTGGATCCATTTCTTAGGTTTGAAAGTTAACTAAACTGTTTGTATTCTGTTTTCAGCCAACACTACATATTCTTTGGAAAAGAAGTTATCAGAACTACTCTCCAGTATTGTTCATCCGATGTGTAGTTCTGTGCGCTTACAGTTCCTATTTGTTTGGATGGCATGTCCACGAAAAGGCCATTCTCTTAATTACAATACCATTGACGCCATTATCTCTGGTCAGCAGAAGTGATGCCAAATATTATAATTTAATCTCAATCGTCGGCAACTTTTCATTGTTTCCGCTCCTCTACAAAGAGGTGGAAACCCTAACCAAGATTCTACTGCTGGTCATCTACACTGTCTATTCAATGAAGAGCTTAGAAACCCATCACAAGACCACTGCTAAGAGTTATGAAACTAAATCTCAGATCGAGTTTCCGCTAATGAATGCTTTCGAAACAATTTATTTGTTTGGTTTGGTTTTGGTTCAAATGGTTTATTCCTTCTGTCCTTTTGTCGGTTTGTGTCAAAGATATCCTTTCGTACCTTTGATGACGACTTCTCTGTATTGCAGTTTAGGTCTTATTTATTGTTACATTAATTTGTTTAAGAATTTAAGACATATTAAGACATGAAATGATTTTATTAATTTAAAATAAATTATTGTTTCACCGAATTTATCGTTTGATTCGGTTTTGTTTTGAAAATATTTGTTGAATTGAGTATTCGAGTGAAGACATTGTAGAATATGATGAGAAAGATCTGATGGAAATGAGTTGAGAACTGAAGAATCAAATCAAAGTTTAATTAAATTATACCATAAATATTTGGAGACCAGCGATGGGAACCGTTGCCCATCGGTAGTCCATTCGACTCATGAGATATCCTCCGAGAAATGGTCCGATCGCTGACCTATTGAGACAAATAGTTTGACCACAATGGTAACTTTGACTGATTGACTGACCCCAATGCAAAAGATGATGAATAAATGCCCGAAACGACCGCATACGTCGAAACATTGTCCGGATAACCATTTTTGCTAAGATAGACATCAAATTAAGTCAATTCGTTAAATAAGGTTTGCATAAAAGTTTGACTTCACATACAATGTTTGTCGCAATCCCTGTATGAAACTCCCGACGAACTGACCGCCCATTCCTAGTCCTAAGAAGATCTGTCCGATAATGACTAACCAAAGTTGACTGAAAGAAATATTTGTTTTAGTCTAAGAAACTCTTAATTAGATTCAAACTCACGGCTCGGTTGGGAAGAAAGGCAATGGACCGACACATAGGAAACAACTGAACGATAAAATGCATCCCATTATGCAAAGCGGGTGACAATTATCCATCTTTTCGGCGAAATGAGCCCAAACTTGGTTGAAAAGTGCGTAAAATGCACCAGAAATTAGAAAAATACCGCCCGTGGCTGAAGGGGACAGATGTTGGATATGCTATCGATATAAGAGGTAATCAGTTTTGACAATTGGGCCCAAATGTCTTCGAAGGTATACAAACCTCTTCCAAATGAAGTTCAAGTGTCGCCTCATTGAAGCCAATGAGCAAAAAGCAATTGACACTAATCAAGACATTCAACGAAATACTGAAATTACTCAAAACGCTTAAAACACTCGTCCTCTCAATACTTTTGACCACAGCTATGATTGAAAGAAATCAGTGATTAGTTGATTGTTTGAAACCAGATTTGTGACCAAAACTAACTCGATTTAGGCATTAGAAGATGCATAAGTAATGCTCCGATCAGAATAAGAGTTCCCATCACGAAGAATGGTAAGCAAAAGCCTGCGCCCAAATGATTTTGGCCGAGCTGTTAGAATATTACAATCAATTATATCTCAATCTAATAGATATCTTAGAATTACTTCATTTACAAATCCCCCAAAAGCGGGTCCAAAGATCATTCCGACCCCATAAAACATTTCAGTCGTTGCCTTTTCAACAAAATTATCATTAATTTAATTCATAATGAGATCAGATTCTAATACAAACTTACGAAAAGTTTTGAGATATGTTTCGGAAAATTAATACAAAGAAGTGTATAACAAGAGGTGAAGAAAGCGGCCACACCTAAGCCCTCGATGGTTCGCGCAGCCATTCCTATGGCGATGAATGTTCTGTTCGGAGGTGACCACTGAAGAGACCTTTTGATCATTCGAACAATTGAATCAAATGATTTGTTCCCTAATTTGATTCAACTCACCCAAAGGCAGCATGGAAGATCCCGGCAACCATTAGGCCCATGGTTATCATGAATTTAGGAGTCAGGGGTGGAATCTAATAATGTGATAGACTATCTTAATTTTGAAGTTAGTTTTACATTGTTTACCAATTTGCTGAAAACCATTGCCCCGAAGAAGAGTGCGATTTGGTATTCGGCAATAATGAGTCCAATCCAGGTCTCATTGACGTCATTATGTTTGGCCTAAAAGATAGGAATCGTCTTTCAAACATTTGGTTAAACCTATTCATCTCGATTCTTGTGGTAAGTCTTAACGGCCGTACAAATCAAAGTTGTGGGAAATTTAAATCATTCAAAAGAGAATTCATGTCTTTTATTGATTTGGATGGCGATTACCACTGAAGACGAATAACTTAAACCAAGTTATGAATCGGTAATTACTTCAGAGGGAAAGAATGGCGCTAACAATGAATAAGCACTGCCGACACAGAAGTTTCCGTAACACAAAAGGATAATCATAACCAGTTGTCTACCACTGTATGGAATCTTCTTCCAAAACCTCCACCACTTTTCACATTTACCATCACTCAGTTCGTAGGATTCAATTTGACTTGTATTATATGAATTTCGACGATTCTGTTTAATCGATTCATCGATTCCTAAGTTCTCACGGCTTTCACTCGATGTCATTATTCCTTATTCTTAGTCAAGAATCTCCAGAATTAGATTTATTTACATTTCTTTGTAATCACAAACTTTTCAAAGGACGACAAGTTTTATATACTTATGTTTTATCGAGAGAACAATTAATCTACTAATTGCTGGATGTTTTCCATTGAATCTAATCTATAAATTGCCGATCGCTTTATGATCGAGACATAAAAAATCTAAATCAAATCTATAATAGAGATGACACACAACTCGAATCAACACATCTTTTATTACAATTAATTTTTATTGTCTTTTTGTCGAAAATTACTTTTTGGAAGACATCGTCACTGAGTTATAAAACTTTTGGTCCAAATGATCGATACTTTACTCAGAGATACATCGCTTTTATTTCCTATATTCTCATTTAGAATATGCTTATCGTCTGCACAACTATTGTAACGATTAGATTATGGTTTTATTTAACCATTGACCGAGAATTTGCACCTTTCAAGTTTGATTTGATTACTTCGAGAGCATTTATAGCACATTCATTATTATTTTGAGAGCAATTTTACGAAGAGATTAATTAAATCATCGAATCATTTGTTTTAACACTTGTTTGCTCTTTGGTTTCGTCTGAAAGTGAACTTCGGATGAACTGATTGTTCTATTTTAGATCAATTTAATCGGTAAAACACAATAGGAATTCAATATTGTCTTGATTT
>JAQGAJ010001265.1:0-10463 GCA_034689365.1 Liebstadia similis
GATAAGAGTTAAGTGAGTGTCGATCGCAATGCTTTCACATTCCTATTCATCTGATATAATATACACTAAAAGACATTCATTTAATGAAAATAGCGTTAAATTATTTAAACCTTTGATTAACAAAAGCCAAAAGTTATGCCAAAAACATTTGACTCGAGCTCTAAATCCAGTGATTTCTCGATTCGATTGGAGTCAAGAAGTGATCGATTCATTTGCTTTTGTGTTATCGATTGTTGTGATTCCGGTTTTGATGACAATAGTTGTGTTACTTTTAAGCAGATATTATCAGTTGTTCTTCATATCGATGTTCTATTATTGGTTCACATTAATGACAAAAAGTCAATTGAGTTGTAATAAACTATATTTGGTTTTGTGGGCGAACTTATTGGCCGAAACAGTAAGCAATCAATTGTCAGTCAATTACTCATCTGTTGAGACAAAGATTAGCACAGAATTGACATCACTTTTGATATTTGTTGTGACCATCGCTTCGCTGTTATATATGTTTGGGTTTACATTAAGATTAGGATCAGTGGTAACCCTAATGACCCAATTGTGTCGCGTCCTGTCGACCACCTGCTGTCAGAGCACACCATCTCTCACCGATACATCACTTCTCCGCCCATTCTTAACACTCATATTTAGCTTAATTGGAATAATAGTGGCCTTAAGTAGAGAATCGGCGTTCAGTCCAGTGATGACGAGTGCGGACATGCGATTCGTTGCGTGGAGACGAAGACGTTCCTCCAATACCACTCTCGCCGTTCCCAGACGTACATCTCTGCCAGCACTCGGTTCAGGCAACCGATCCCTGAGCTTCCATGGCAACCATGTGAGTCCGTTTGACTCCCTTTCCATCAGATATAAGCGATCCGAGCAATTACTCCCTCAGATATAGCGAGACTATCCTTTCCGATGCCTAACATCTCAGAGATCTTGCACTGAATGTCACATAAAATACAATTAATTTATTACCGAACACAACCTCTGATCACATGAGGGTCTCAATGGTCTCAACCGTCGCGACGGACAACCAATTAATGCACTAATTATTCAAAAATAATTATTTTCATTATTCAAAAGCAATTTATTTGAGATTTGCATTCATTGAAAGGACTTTCAATCAAAAACCTTTGGTTTGTTTTCTTTTCAAATTGGGTTCGACTGAAAACACGAGAATTGGATGCTTTGCTCTAAAGATAGATATCAGGAATAGTTTTCTCTCAAGTCTTTGACAAAAGAGAAAATACGGTTTGTGTTGCGATTCGCGAACCTGTTCTCCGACTTATCAAACATTTGTGTCTATAAAACCTATACATCTATACATCTATTTGTTGAGCAAATGTTTTTGAATCACATGAGAAGACATGGAAACAGTGACTCAAATGACATGAGATATTCAATCGCAAGTAAATCAAAGAATCGTTTGTTATTTCGAGTTTATTTGTCTCGACTCAAGACTCGAATCTATTTCCTATGAATACAATTATTTTGAAATCATTTTCATCAATACTTTTGTGAGACTTTCATTGGTATTGCATATGAAGTTCACATCTTATCGTTCAGATGTAAACCAAGGCTTAACTCTAATACACTCTCAAACGACAGAATCTTATTATTCATTTTGAAAATTGTTAACTAATTTCTATTTTGACGATACTTTCGTCACTCAAAACCAGATTTTTGAGAGATTCTTAACTTACAATTAGTGTCGAGTGAAAGACGATATGGCGTTAAATCATCGCAATTATTGAATTCTTATTCAAACAAATGAAAACAAAATCATTATTTTGTCTCCAATTAAGATCCTTTTACTTCGGAAACAAACTAAAAGACCAATTAGTTTGAAGTCAATGGTATTGTTCGGATGTATGTCTACAGAGATTTTCTTCGTTTCTCATTGTTTATAAGGTTTTTCTGTAATTTGTTTCGACAACTAATCCAAAACAGGCTCTGAGCCAAAGGCAGAACACCTGGAAGGTGGACATGGAATGAGCTTCGAAGAGCTTGGTTACCATCTTAATGGTGGTTCTGGTTATCGATTTGGAATAAATGTTTAAGCTTTGAATCTAATCAACACTTATTCTCATCTCTTGCCTATCCTTTTATTCTTTTTCTCATTGATCGCAACAATCGATGAGAAAGAGTGAACTCAAACGATGCAAAAAAAGAGAATAACTGAGCGATAATTTGTAAAATGAGTTTTTGTCATACATTAACTCAAATTATTCCTATTATTTATATTTTGATATTAAACCCAAATTAGGTCAGTTGTAGTCGTGTGTCGAGCATGTGATCGGTCCCTAATCACAATTGTTTGCCAGAAGAACCCGAATCCCAATAATGAATTGAATTAACTTAATTCAGTTAATAATATTGAGTTAATTGCTTTCAATGTTAACTCGATTTTACGGCTTTAATCGTATAATGAAAATGAATGCCATCGACAGAAAAGCCGTTCTGAGACCACTTCGAGTGCATCGCAAACCGTTTGTTAATAATGAATGCAAGAGAGAGACCACTAATTGTACGGCAGATCTCCACAAGCATTACAACAAATATGGCTTTTGATTGATATTACAGACCCGATGTCCCAATGGGTCCAACCTATGATCAAACCAGGGATGGCCAATAGCAGATATTCCAAACCCCCTCTAACCGGTACAACCCCTCCCCCGCAAGGGAAGCATCGAAAGATTCCTTATATTTTGCAGTTGTGAACCGGATTTAAATTGAATTTATCCACAGTTAAGCCTAAATTAACGTAATTAAAACCGAATTAATAATCGAAATAATCGAAAGAATGTCTTAAATTGGTTAAATTAAGTGAACGAAATTTTATCCCCTTGACCCTTTCTAGAGCCAAGACCCCGGTTTCTAGGGGTTAGACCCCCTCAAGTACCCAATTCTATTGCCTCCCTCCCTGAATCCCTGAATCAAACCTATGGGTTAATCTGATCCGGTTGTCGATTATGACAACCTCTTCATTAAAATTGATCAAATGTGTCAACAATTTGTTGCTTCTATGAGGAAAACCATCGGACACTACAATAATATCAACGCTAGAGATAGTGAAACAATAGTTAATTATATCTGCGACCAAAACATTTTGATTCACTAGATATGAGTCATTGTAATGATTGTGGTATTATTTGTATCATCAATAGGGTTTGCAAATTTCACATAGAAATTTTGCTTTTGAAATTTCATCAAGTTTCACTTAGTTTCAAGAAATTTCACCTCCAATTAGCTCGCTAATGACTTAGACTAAGTTTTATAGACCACAATTGAGCGTTCAAATAAAAAAGAAAGAACAAAAATGAATCAATTCGTTTAAAAAGTGGAAACACCACTTGTCCTCTTTGTATCATGCATTTAGCTAGGATCGAACCAAAGATCCTTGGGTATGAGGTGCACACCGGGAATTAGTTGAATAAGATATAAACAGAGAACTCTTGTAAATAAAGCATGCTTTTATACGGTCTTCAGGTCTTCAGCTGAAAATTTTTGTTAAATATAAAATTTTATTAAATTCTCTGAAATATTCGAAAACCGTCCATCAGTTTTGAAGCCTAATTAGACAATTCCTTTCTCAAAGTTTATTCATATGTTTATTGATCTCAAATCGTTATTAAATTGAATTTGAAATTAGATAAATGAGCCAAAACTTGTAGTTCGCTTATGAGGCTCTGATTTTTATAGAATATATGTTTGTGAAAATTGAACATAACATTCATGACAGTCCTGACAGTCTCAATAGTTTTGACAGTTTAATGCATTTCCTTTAATCCAATTTAAGCACATTTTGCGACATAAATATTCAATTTATGAGCACTTTTGAGAGAATCCAATTGAGAACTGACTCGAGATATGATAATAAAGTATTAATTGAACGCCTAATCGGTTGTGCGGCCACTTGTGGTTCGCCGGGGATAAGGGATACCACTCATAAGTGGCAAAGTCGTGGTCATTGACAACAAAAGTATGGTTTTATGGGATAACAACAGAGATATAAAATAATTCCCTAAATTAAGAATAATGAGGGCGAGAATGAGAAAAGTAATACTCTATGAGAAATACATTGAGTATTACTTCGGGTCTTAGTCTTAGGTCTTATAGGTCTTAGATGTGGGTTCAGTCTTACATTAATAATGTTATAAATAAATTAATGGGATTTATTAAATTGTCGTTATTTATTGATTAACCTGTTTTTGTTCAATAAAAAGTGCATTTTCTATGTCTATATAATCTAATTTGTGGTACTTCTACACAAATAGACTCTATGGGGGGCTAATCGGAGCAATGGGGGGAATAATCGTCTTTTAATGACAAACATATAAGTATTTTTCAATCAATTGCCTGATTTGTTAACGATTGGAAACCCTTTCCACTTGTGATGGCAGACAATTGAGGCCAATAAATATGATATTAGATATGGAGATCCGGTCAACCCTTATATCTCTAATCTCTATCGGAGATAGCTTTCCCTCTCTCAAAGGTGGAATCAAGTTATAATTGATTGATAAAATGGTCAAGCTAATGTTAAATCAAGTCAATGCTAAGTTCTCTCTCGCAGTGGGAAATTATGTTTTCAGTAGTGGAACAATGTTAGACAAAAAGCTCTCAGATCTATATCTATCTTATCGTTTGATAACCTGTTGTAAAGTCTATTCTTAATAAAGTATAAACGAGTAAATATCGTCAGCTCTGGCGCTGATCTCTATTCAAATTCATTATAATATGGAATACATTAATAATAAAGTGTAGATCCTATGAGCGATACCTCTCTATACCTCTCTTTCTCTGTGAGCTAAGCACAGGTGTTCTCATATATGACTCGATTGGATGCCATTCTAGCTATTGATGAAAGTAAAAGAGCGCAAACATTGGATATAATGGGAGATTCGACTTCATTTCGAGATTAGAGATCGAGATCTCCCTCTGCTCTCAGAGTGAGCCAACACTTGGTTTGCATACGACGTCAGAGCGTTTAGCCTCACATTAGTTGTGAATCTTTTATATTGAAAATGATTTTTTCGTTCAATAACTACATTATGTGAGTCTTTACATCAAATAATATCTTTTCTATAAAACGACGACTTATTCCACATTTGATTCTTTTGGCAATTATTTTGATGAAAGAGAGACTCGAATGGTATGGAGTAGTGATTCACTGATGGAGTGCTGTTAGCGTTAGTGTTAGTACTGTTATCGATGAGCCCACGACCAGAGTCTGTATGTCAGACACATATACTCACTCTGAGACACCTGACTGTGAGCTGACTCCACAGCTCCAGAGCTCTCTCAGTCTATTCCTCATCCAGTCTTTGCCACGATTTTCATTGCGAGCTTTGTATTGATTTGAGGCTCAAATTTTCGGCTCAACTCTCATCACATCTCACGTATCCGTCAATAAAGTTTCACTGAATTAAGACATAGTTCTCTCTGTTTATGCGGACATCAAATCTCTGCCAAACCTTATATCAAATCATAATTTGATTATTGACTCAACTGATGGGCAATTCTCAGACCACTTCCAGGGTATGTCTCACTTCTTTGGTCTTCCAATTGTTTGATTAATCAAATGTCATCTGTTTTATGAGCTGTCGTGGGTTATCATATTCTCTGGTGGGCTCTCACCAGAGGGTCGACCCCTTTCATCAACTTTCGATAGATATTATACTATGAATAGAATTGTTTTTCACATATCTGTCACACTTTAGATGAGTTTAATTTGTTTTCTTAGCGCTAATTAACTTAATTTCATCAAACCTTTCATTTCTATGTAATCTCACAACTTATTGGTCTTCACAGAGGAATCCTTTAGTCAGTTAATTATCGCATTTTCGCGTCGATTCCAGTTATTGTGTCTTCATTTTGGCCAAGTTTGTCACACAAGTTTGGCCCCCGTTGTGCCCCCACTCCCATCCCACTTTTCCCATGATGATTTGCTAAACTCAGACACAAACAGGATTACGAATCGCTTGATCGCCAATATTTTGTGACAAAACCTTTGCGATGACGAAAATTTGATGATATGTTTGCTTTCGATTCATATATAGATGGACTCAAACATTGTTTTTGTTCATACGATTCGCTTAACTCTCGGTTCACGTAATGAACGCTCGAATCGTTTGAATTTTTGTTATCCTTTTCAATAGAATTCCTTAACATAACTAATGATTTGTAGAATTGTTGAGACCGTCAAAGACTCGATCACAAGACAAATGAGTTGATAAATAGCTCAGACATTCATTTCTATTGTATTCCACTTAAACGTCTCATTCGTCTATCAATCAAATTAACATAGTTTCAAATTTTCAACTCATTCTCAATACATGTATGAAAAAGATTTTGCTTTGAAGGCGATCAACGGTTTCATAAATGGATCAATAGTTTTGAGAATTTGAGAGCTATTTCTTGGAATGAAAATAAGATGAATAATCTTTTAGAAGAGAAACTGTGAATCTCTTTGCAATAAATTTCCACCTGGGTAATTATAATTCAACAAATCGAATAAAACTGTTGGACCAAAATGATTGTGTGTTCACTCTTCTGTGGTTAAGAATCGATCAGAAAATCTAAGATTTTTAAATTAAATTTTGTTTTAAACTATTAATTAGATTTATATATATCTTAATTATCTTTAATTTAATTAAATTTTATGATAACAAACATTTGGCCATTATTTCCCATTATTAAGTGAGTCTGAGATCAAAGACAAAGCAGTCAACTGTTAAATAGTTTATGAGTTGCTTGGATTTAAATATTTAAAGCGATTATTATTATAAAACTAATACCTTTAGAGCCTCTAAATTATCAAATTATGGAAATGATGTTTCAATATTGGGCTCCTTTTTATTCCCCGCGTCTATAGAGTGCGATATTTTATTCATTTTGCTTATAACTCAATCCTATTTACTATAATTTCCTTATTTGCAATACATTGAGTCGACAGACAGTGAATGACGAACTCATAGCTAATCGTATTCTTTAATAATTATCAAGAGATAACCAAATATAAGGCAAATATGTTTTAGCCATAGATATTGATTTGTTTAAAATGTAGAGATAGTAATTTTATTGCATGTAGGTGATTTCACACAGTGTATGCACCAATTTCATGGTGATATACTCATGATCTTTTGTTTGAACTCCGAATTTCATCGTGCATTAAAATTACTTAAAATTATAAAAATATAAATCAAAATAAATTTAAGAGCAATCCTATGATCCAAAAAAAGTGGAGCCATATATAGATTGTGTGCAATCAATATGAAGACATTGATCCTTATCTATCATTCAGACGATCGTAATTCTCGGATCGCAATCTCGAGTATCAGATGAGTCGTATAAGTCATATACCACTGAAGTCTCTTTCATTTCAATTCATTTCAATTTTCAATTCTAAGTCAAACCGAAAGCTCAACACAAGAGAACTGATAAGTCGTTTCTCTCTCAGAATCTATACATAAATCAGACTTCACTGCAAACCATTGATTAATGCGGGACTGCCTTCACATCTGTTGAGCATCGGTTGACCGACTTATAGACAAAACTTAATTAATCTGATTATAGAATTAGAATTTAACAGTTTTGAGCTAATTCTCCACTAAATAATGATTTATATAACCGAGTGATGAGTGATATGTGGTTTTGTCAGCACTTTCGATGTCCGCAACCAATTATGAAACCTTATAATTGATGGAAAATAGATTAAAAAGCATTTCAGCGATTGATTAATAAAACTATAGAAATGATGAAATGTTTGAATTGATCTAAAACAGGGTTCAATAGCTTCGGTGGACAGTGCGATCTTGGCTGAGGCTCACGGGATCGTAACAGATATGCTCACTGATCCACAATTACCGCCGCACATCGTCAGTGGTCTTCGAGCTGTGGCCACATTACTATCCCCTCCGAGTCTGTCGCCGAGTCCGCGGACAAAGCCCGCCGGCATAAGTGTATCGCTGGCGGACTTCAATAATTCTGAGTCGGATTCAGAGGAGAGTCCATACATAGGAGAGCGGACGTCAAACATTCCAAAGGTTTGTTTTGTCGATCATTTCTAGCTTTTAGTCAATTCCTAAATACCAACGATTAATAAATTCTTTCACATATTCTCAAAGTTCTAAATACGAAAATAGTTGTCATTTCTGTGGCTCTTTTCAGATATCTATCAAAGAATTTTCATTAATGTTTGACAATTCCGTTCATTACGTCTCAAAAGGAATCACAGATTTGTTTTCGAATACAAATTTCTTTTGTCGTCAATTCTTTACAATCGAATCGATTATTACTTTCATTATTATTACATTTGATTGCAATCTAAGAGAGGTTTCGAAAAACTTTAGAACAATATTTTCAAAACTGTCCTATAATTTGAGCGCTTATTACATAAAGTTATGTCATATAAAAAGATATTTGAATGTTAGGCGAACTCTATGTTAAGTTAACAGGGATGGGTAATAGGGGGTATTCCA
Organism: Liebstadia similis; assembly: GCA_034689365.1. NCBI lineage: Eukaryota > Metazoa > Arthropoda > Arachnida > Sarcoptiformes > Liebstadiidae > Liebstadia > Liebstadia similis. Next base: position 8,484 of record JAQGAJ010001265.1, read on the forward strand.
AAATCCCCCGTGAAACAATCTAAAATTCAGTGAAAATCACTTAAAAAACGACTTAAAATTGAATTTCCCTCCAAAATTCGCTAATTTTGGCCAAATTTAGTCAAAAAATCACAAAAACGGCTAAATTAGGTTAAATCAAGTCCTAATTTAGCTAAATTAAGCCATTAAACTGGAATACCCCCCCCCCCCCAATACCCGTCTAAACCCCTTAGACCCAGAAAGTTTAGGCATCACTGATGTTAAATTTATTTGAGTTAAATTGAAAGTCAGTACAAATGGATTCGGAGAATGTCTTTACGACCAGAACCGCGCTATCAGTTCATCCGATGCTTTCATTGACTCATATAAGACGTGTATTGATATCTTGACATTAGACGAGAGACAAATGGATTTACGCAATAAATTATTCTTTCGATCGTTTGTAATGCTATTGAGAACCACTAATAAAGAAGAATATCATTAATGAATAACTAATAAAGACATTAATTATCAAATTGTTAATCGAATTGCGTTTTTCAATATTCATATTGAATTCAGTCGTTTATATTCTTGTCTATTCAAAAGAGAAAGCGATGATTCTTTGATCAACAATTGATCTATAAATACAATTACCTTTAGCGAGGCAAGAGAGGTCTGCCGCCGAGTCTCTTGAGGAGAATGTCAACGAGCACGTGGACGACCACTACTTCGGCCACAGGAATGCCAACTCTAGAACCGGAACCATCGAGAAAAAGGAGCACTAGTTTCAGAAACTTAGCCCAGAGTCCGATAAGTGTGACCGCACCGCCTCTGCCCGGGTATGACATTCGTTATATAAAGAGTGGTAACTAAACCCCTGACCCTTCAGACCATTACCATTGCTTCCAATTAAGGGCAGATCATACTCAACGACAGCGCTTCCAATCGGAACTTTGGCATCACTTCAGAGCCGCGAACGATATGAAAGACATTTAATTTTTAGCGCAAGTATTAATGAAAATGTTTTTGACCGAAATCGACACAACTTTGACGACAAAGACTCGGAAACCGCGGCCAATGAGGACATAAGCAATGAATTCAAAGAACCAAAAAAATTTTACCCGCGATTAAACCTTACTTCAGATTATGACAGTAGTAATGACTCTCCGAGTGGTAGTGACGCCACTCTTGACGAGAGCACTGCCCTCGAGATTACAAACCGAACCAATTCATCCGAAGATAAGACAGAGATCTCGAAAGAAGAAGTTTTTAAAGAAAACAAATGCATTTTATGTGGCGGTCAGACCAAGTCTATACATTTGACTGATAAATCACCGTTACTTCAGAAGAATTGGCCATTTTATGAGATTCCGCCTCCAATATCACCTCATTTGGACGTCGAGGGAAGGTATATAGTGAGCGGCGCTATATATGATCTCCAAGAACTGGCCACAGATTCGCTGTTGTGTCGGATCAATGAATGGGATTATCCTATCTTCGAACTAATGTCCAAAACGGGTGACGCAGTCCTCAGCCAAATGTCATATCATGTCTTCTTAGAGGCCGGCCTTTTAGAAGCTTTCAAAATACCTGTTCCTGAGTTTCTTAATTACTTCAGAGCTTTAGAAAAAGGTTATCGAAACAAACCATGTGAGTCCTCAAAATGATCTGATCTGCCATTTGCTTATCGACCAAATCTTTCGGATCAGATCACAACCGAACCCATGCGGCCGATGTCCTCCAAGGCGTTTATTACCTCACATCACAGCCGATCCCCGGTTTCGCACAAATTCCGGCCGATTCTACGGATTCTCCACTTCATAAGACATCGATCGGTCCTTTGCCTCAAAGTTATGTCAAACACATAACAGTTTGTGAGGAAACGTATGGCATAATAGGTGCCAATTATCCGGCCCTCGAACTCATGGCTCTCTACACCGCGGCCGCAATGCATGACTTCGATCATCCGGGTCTGTCTCTCTCTCTCTCTCTCTCTCTCTCTCTCTCTATCTCTCTTTTTCT
>JAQGAJ010001266.1:0-10459 GCA_034689365.1 Liebstadia similis
CGAAGTCATCGTCTTTGAGACTTGGATTTGATTCAAACCAATCGTATTCTTGGCGTTTGACTCCAAATGGCTTTCATTTTTCACATTAATCGACGCCTTCTTTGAATCATTTGCTCGAATCGATTGCTTCTTAACCTCTTTTTTTCGAAATTGATTCGAAAACACATTCCAAGTCTTTTTCGGTTTCGGAGCCTTTTCTTTGGGCTTCGGTTCGGCGCCTTCGGACACATTCTGGACGCTAATCATATGCTGATGACTCACATTCTCGATAACAATGGGAAGATTGACCAGTGGGACCGGCGGGCGATCGGGTTTGTTCTCTTCCTCCTCCAAGTCGTCGCAAACCCAACAGATGAGCCACAAGAAGACAACCAATAGAATGAAGACGAAGAGGAGGATCAATGGCACCCAAATAGTCTCAAATTCAGTGATCTTTGCCTGAATTGCATTGTCTTAAAAGTGGTTCAAAATTAGATTAAATCCTTTCATTCTATCGATTGATTCAATTACAATAGTCTTGTCTAACGGACGGATCACTCAGTCTTTGAGCGGCTATTGTTTCCGAAGATAATAACAAACAATAAATGGAAAGCATTTCCGAAGACATTTTTCCAATGGAAACGATATATAATTAGAAAATCAGTTGGAAATGGTTTACATTTGAAGATCCGATCAATGAATTGATAGTATTATTGCGCTCATGATCTCAATCACAAATCAAACGCCAATCGATTGTTGAAGTAGTGCTCAATTGTCGGGATTAATGTAATCGGAAGACATTTCCCGTCAGATTTGGTCCTTCGGGGTTAATAAGGGGTAAATATAGGTCAATGTGGGTCATTTTGAAAGTGTAATCGAGAGTCACTAATCTGGCCGTTCTCGCCATCAAAGACATTCCCATCACTAGATATCCAAGATATACAATATAAAACACATGTTGGTATTAATTAGCCAATCAGTTCAATTGATATCTTTGTGGCAATGATTGTCATCACCCGAACTACTCTAATAAAGTTAACTATCAAATAATGAATAACTCGGTTCTGTCCTCAGGAAAGCCGCGGCCGAGTCTGATGTGGCTGAAGGACAATCAGGTGTCGGACACTTCGTGGTCCGTCACTCCTCAGGGAATCGTACGAAACGAGTTGGTTATCACCCGATTGTTACGTACGGATCAGAAGTCGGTCCTCACATGTCAGGCCTCAAACTCTAATCTTACAAAACCAGTCACTGCAAGCATTACATTAGAACTAAATTGTAAGTCAAAGCTCCCAAACATTGGAACCAATCATTTGAACAATCATTTGGACAATCATTTGCCGGCTCTTTATGTCCTTTGCTTTCCCTTTATTTCTACATTATTTTCGGACGATTGAAGTCCTCTGAAGAGTCTTCACATAACTCTCTCCTTTCAATCCAATTCTCAACCGATTCTTCGTTTAAACTTTAATATCGAGCAGAATAGTAAACACTCGAGCGATGACCTCTTCCTCGCTCTTTCCTCTCAAAGGCTGAATAATTTTGTTGTCATTTATCACACCTTTTATTCAATGATAAATCAATGCATTTTTCACTTCCATTCCTCGAGATTTGCATTCTCTCAATGTTTGCATTCATTTCTCATTCTTATCGATATCTCAATAACGCTATCGTTATTAAACTATTTTTACTCTCTTCTCAACACTTGAGAGAGCAATACATTAGAAAAGTTTTGAATTTTCATTCATTTTATCCATATTTTCAATATTAGAGCGATTCGATTGTCGGCTCAGATATGAACAATAATACCCATTATGTCATTCATATCGATATATAGAACATCTTTTTCTTTAAATTGCTTTCAAACTTTGGTTAGTAAACGATGATATGAAATAACGACCATTTCCTTCTTCATTGTCTGTCCTCACGAATCCGACATCGATTGAAATTCAAGTATTAATTTGTCGAATCGAGTAATACTTTCTTGTATAACACCAATCATATTCATAAGTAATTCCTAGTGTATGCCATAGTTTATGGGACAAACTGTCACCCCTGTCATCACTCTTGTTAGTTAGCAAACTTTTATTATACTTGAAAAGTGAAATTCAAAATAATTAGTGTTTTTTTTACCTGTTATAATGTTTTATATCATTTCATTCGCAAAAAATTAGGTCGAAATTTGTTCAACCCTTGATCAGAAGCCATGTAAATCGCCCAGGTGTGCTCTAGTTATTGAATGCAAAATTGAAAATATCAATAGACGAGTAAAATATCAAAATATCTTATAATCTCGATAGAAATACCCGGAATATAACGAAAGTATTGGCGTTGGGATTGAATTTATAGGAACGCAAACCCAAAGAAAATTCAAATTTTGATCTCAAATAACAAAAAATTGATTTATTTTTATAGAAACTCTTTTCAGGTAAAAAACTCAGACAGTATTCCATTAATAATAAATTGAATTGACTTTTGGTCGCAATTTTTGAGTGAAAGCATTGAACTTTGATTTGATTTGAGTTTTGAAATCCGATTCAATTAACTAATCATTGATCACTCCTTTGGACTACCAGTGCGTCCATTAGATGTGAAAATCACAACAGTTCACAGACCACTACTGGCCGACCGCAAAATTGAGGTCACGTGCGAGTCGGGAGGTTCGCGTCCACCAGCACTGGTCACGTGGTGGAAGGGCTCAAAACGGTTGGCCCACATCACCGAAGAGATCAGTAAAAACGAGAATCTCACTGTCAGTACTGTCCATTTCACGCCAACCATCGAAGACCACGGAAAGATCCTTTCGTGTAGGGCTGACCACTCAATACTACCCGACTCGGCTCTCGAGGATTCTTGGATTCTCGATGTCTATTGTAAGTCAAAAAAAATTCGTTTCAAAAGAGTAAATAAAAATAAATTGAAATAAATATCGATTTTGCGATCGAAATATTCTCAATAAAAGTGGAGAAAAGAAAAGACAGAATATTCTGTTCAAAGAGAGTGTCATAAACTTGACTTAACCCGAAAACAGAAAACAAATGACATGACTTCTGAATGATTGTCTTCTGCCGGTTCTCAGACTAATCCTGTGCTCATTCAGAGATCAAAACACAATAAGAGGAAAGCCGTCAAATAACATGTAATCCTAGTCTAAAGTATTATTTACATTAAGAATCGTCATAATCCTTATGTTTGCATAAGTCTTAGATCCAGTTTTCTTGACATCAGCGCCAACTCATTCATCGCCGGCACACGTCCTGACTCTGGCGAAGACATATCTCACGCAAAGAGATATCAGATTTAACTGAAATCGATTTCAAAGCAAATACTAAACCATTTGATTAATAAGCGAACGAAGAAATGTTTAATTCGTTTGATTCCCACTGTTCTCTACTATTTTCCACTATTGGCACGACTAATGATTTATTTATTTAAACCCATTTTGAATTTGAATCTCATATTTTCGATCATTTTCATCACACCATTCGGTTTTGAATTTATAATCACTGAATATTTATGCGAATTCGGAGAAAATCATATTTTATTCCTTATCTGATGTCATAATATTCAGGCAATAATCAGTTGAACCGATGATTTGAAATTCATAGCGAATGCCACAAAAATTTAGTCCAGAATTTCATACAGAATTGAGAACTGAGTTCAGTATCCGATGTAATCGGTTTGAAATATCGACAATTCATTCATATTTTGATTACCCTTTTTCCACAAAACCGATCAGTCCTTTCAGAATTGGGTCGAACCTAATGTTAATAGTCTTTGAATCCAATTACATATCATTAGACCTAAGATTTCGAATAAAATATTCCGAAAACAATATTTCAAATGCACTAAACATTTGAAGAATCATTTGATGCATCGTTTGTTCGAACAAATGATCAAACAATTTGCAAGAATTACCTCAAAAATCTAATATAAGATTCAAATTAATTCTATTGCAGACACTCCACGCCTAACCGTGTCTTTGGGCGCCGCCATACACCACGACCAGGTTCGGGAGGGCTCTAATGTGTCGTTCGAGTGTCACGTTGTGGCCAACCCTCCAGTCTCTGAAATCGGGTGGAAATACGAACAAAAGAGTCTCACAAATAATGTAAATAATGTGTTGATTACGGGAAACACTTTATTCCTGTCGAGAGTGACGCGACAACACTCGGGAAAGTATCGGTGCGTTGCGGCCAATGCCGAGGGAGAGGGAGAGAGTGAAGACATTCATCTGAAAGTTCTCTGTGAGTACTGACGCAATGGTCTGTTCTCTTCTGATTAATGACCTGTTCTTCCGTCAGACGCACCGGTTTGTAAGCCCGAGCAACGGACTATCTTCGGTGTGGCCAAACGTGAGCCGATCAAAGTGCCTTGTGAAGTGGACGCCGACCCGCCTCAAGTGACCTTCAGATGGAGTTTCAATAATAGCTTCGAAGTGATGGCTCACAAGAACTTCATCACAACTAAGACCCGATCGGTGGCCACTTATGCCCCGCGGACTAAATACGGTTACGGAGAGCTCTACTGTTGGGCCAAAAACCGAATCGGCGAACAGTCCGAGCCCTGTGTCTTCTCTGTGATCCCGGCCGGACCGCCACAACCCGTGAGAAACTGTTTGGTCGGCAATCAAAGTACTGACGGACTAATAGTTAAGTGCGAGCCCGGAGATGACGGAGGACTCGAACAACAGTTCCATTTAGAGATATATCAGTCCGAAGACGGACAGCTTCAGTCCAATTGGAGTTCGGCGAAGGCGCCCGTCTTTGAGGTGACCGGACTTCCGATCGCCACCAGTTTTGTGTTAGTGTTATACGCGGCCAATGCCAAGGGTCGGTCAAACTACGTGACTCTGACCGGCTCTTCGGCCAAACCTCTGGTCAGCGATGACTTCAGTCTCGGATCACTTCGTGAGTGAATTCAATCATAACTTTAACCCAAATATAATCGCATTTCTCTCAAAACGACTTAAACTATATTTTATGCCTTTTGTTGGCCAATGAGTGCCACAAATGGTATGACTCTTATGGCCATAAAATTATGCTCGGATTCAAAGTTAGGATAATTTATGTCATATTTGTTTTACGACTTGTTTTTACGATCATTCAGTCATTCAGTCCTCGAAACGACTTTCTCTTCGCAAACGTTTTATTATTTTCTTCTTTCAGACGATGTTTTGAACAGAGATTAACGATAATTAACTCAAAAAACTTAATTCGTTTTTCGTTTTAACTAAATTTGTTTCGGAATTAATGTTTAGTAGAAAATCAGAAATAAATATTCGTCGAAATCATAATCGGAGTTCTTTTCCAATGCTTTATTGGCTGTAAAACTAAGAGTTTTTACCTTAAATTAGTTTTTTAATCAATTTTTAGAACTGAATGTTTTGATAGAGTATTGACGACCGGAGGGTAACTAAAAGCAAACCTCACATAAGGAATAGAGGGAACAGAATCGTAAAGAATCGGAATCTATAGACGAATGCTTATTATGACATCGATTTACGACTAGTTCTGTTCAATACGTCAATTATTTCAAATCAGTTCATTCTTTTGAACAAAAATTGTTAAATCGAGTTATTTTTATTATGAAAGCAATCGATTCTAATTTAATTCAATCAAAACAATGCGAATCACTCGAAAAGAGGTCACTCGTCATAATCCGAACCAATCTTTTACAATAATAATGATTTCTTTCGCCACAGAATTCGGTTTAAAGCCTGTGATATATATTCTGATATCAGTGGTCGGATCACTAGTGGTCGCGGCGATTGTTATTGTCGTCATTTCCAAAATCAAGTCAATCGATCAAAATAAAGGTCTGTATTATTCATTTGAACTCAAATTATTGTTTATTTGATTACATCTTTGTTCTGATGTCCGATAAATTCATTCCGAAATTAGACTCAGAATAGAAGTAATCTTTTCTTTGATGAAAATATCGGACAAAAGTTAATAAAAGTGATTAGTTATCACAAAGGGGATCGATGTCTGAGCCCAACAAAGATATCGAGTCTAAGTTCGGGTCTCCTCTCAAGTGATCACTCATTTCTATAGCCTATGAAAGGGTTTTTAGTCTATATTTTCTAATATTAGACAAATTTGATTAAAAGGATGTCGACATAACTCGTCAGCAGAAGGAGGGGACGGCTCGTCGAAGAACAGCTCAAGTGATGAGACAAATGCCGAAAACGGCAGACGTTTTGTCCAAAACGGAGATATTAGTGGCGCTCAGAGTAAGTGATCCATTAATTTGAATTAAATATTGATTCCGAATAACTCGAGACTAGAATTCATATACCATTAGAGGAAAAGCAAAAACTATTAATAATATTAAAATCGTTAACAGAGTTATGGAAACAGTTTTCCATTACTTCTCTTTAATCGAGTTTTTATTAATAAAATTAGTTTTGCTTTTTGTACTTTAAAACTGCGCTAAACTTCATCGCGGATTCAATTGATTTTGCCGTTTGTCTGCCAATAGTGGGCACACTCTATGTCAAGGCGTTTGATGTGATCGATGGTATCGAAGGGGCGAACGTAGATGTGATCCCTGAGTGTTGGAACCAAAATCTAAATAGAGATAAGTATGAGATTATTGAGACCAACTCGACATCACTTACCGAACCGCACGTCACCATCGCCTACGAACAGGTGGGTCTCATCAAAGTCCCTAATCACTGATCACTTTTGCAATTCACTCATCCCTTGATTGACGTTAATATTTGGCAAACGCTTCCAAACAGTCAAACAGTTTTCCAACGAATCCTTATTAACCCAAAAATTTAATTAACGTTTTGAGGGTTCCGTTCAGTCACTCAGTCCTGTCAGTGGTGTCGATGACTCCTAACCAACACTTTTAGCATCACTTACGACAAAAATATCATTAATTTAATCATAGAATACAAGGAAAAAGTTTTACCTAATATACTACTTAAGTGTTAGACATAACTTGGTTTGAGGTAATTAATTATGACCGGGAAGGGAGTGATCGAAGGGATCGGAGTCTGTGATAAGGCATATGACAAAAGCCAACAATTCATTCATTTCTTAGTTAACTTTCAAACGATAACATCTAATGACTGTTTGATTGTGTGAGCACTGAGTTTGTGATTAATAGTAATTTAAGTGAAAACTGTGTTCAGACAAAAGTTTAGTGAATTTTGAGCCATAAATGGACTAAATTGTGGTTCCGCTCAATAGAGACGTACCCCAGAAGGCGATGCGTTTGTCGAAAGAATGGCTAACGACTGGATAACAAACGGATCGTCATTACAGGCGAATGACTACAAGAAACTGAACCGATATTTAATGCCTCCAAACAATGTCTCAATAGTTGGCGAACAGACTATTGTTATGACTGACGACGAGACCATTACTTCGGAGACTCCGCTAATGAATGGCATATATTTTACTTCTTTCACATCGAATGTATGACTCGTTTCGTCAATTTGATAAAATAATTGCTAACCCGACTCATTCTCTCTAACAAGATATCAAAGATATGTTTGAATCGAATAGTTGTCAGTCGAGGGCTAACTAGAGATATAGATTCCAATAGTGGAACAGTTGTGGACCACTAGTAGTGGTTAAGGCACAGAATATTCTTCACTCAATTCAGTCTCAGTTGCGCCACATTTTGCTTGACTTTGAATTCAATATAAATTAAGGTTAATATCGATTCCTTTCCGATAGACTCATAACAACGGAAGGACAACATTACAACACAAAACACCGAACAGTCAACTGACGACACCCTTGAGTACACCCGTATGATAGACAACATGTCTTAATACCGAAGACTGTCTTCCATAAGAGCCACAGATATCCCAATGTCTGACCCATAGCTCCCAATCTCAACCGCGACTGTCTATCAATCGATTTGTGCCAAAAACACAATTAAAATCAATTCTCAAATCATTTAATAAGTTTCGAGTTTTTACGAAACAAAACAACTTTTTATAAAAACATTTTTTCTCTCATTTATTCTACAATTGATTTGTTAATAATATTTTGTATAACAATTTTTCTGAACATTCCCTCAATTCTTGTTTTTTAGCGCACATTATATTCGTTTTTTAATTATTTTTTAATTATTTTAATTTCAAAACAAATTCATATAAAAAACGAATCGAAATCAAATGAAATGTCTATCTATTGGTATGCAATAAAATTGTAATCAGTTTTGGCTGAAGACTGAACTCTATTCGACAAAAGAGATCGAAATCAGTCCAAAATGTCGAATAAAGATCTCGAATATTAAGAGCAATACAAATGAAATGAATTGCAATGCAATACATATGTTATATAAGACTTTTTGACAATTCATAGATTTATGTCTCAAATATATATATTTATTATTCAACGAATAGATAATTAAATTCAATAAAATTTTATTTAATTGCCATTAAAATGATTTGCATTATTGAGTTCTTCCCAAGACTTGTGTCAACCTTGAGATACAATGAAATGAATGAAACGATCAAAATCTAAATATTTTTTATCAATTCATCAATAAATCAATTTATTTAGTGATAAGAAATTTAAATCAAATTATTGACAAATTTGCGGAAATTAGTCGACAAATTAGAAATTCGTTGTTTCGAACAGTAGTTTTGATAATCTTTGGTAAATAAGAAATTTTAAAATAAGAAAAAGTTATGACATTTATGTATTATTCCATAATGTTTTCACATTTGAAAATATTTCTTTGAATGACTTCAATTAGATAGACATTAATCAAAGAAAGTGAAGAATCGAGAGATCAGTTCCAATCGGTGTTCATATCTTTGGCCCCCAATTGAGAGCTCCGATCCTCAAATCAATTATTCTTTTATTCTTTTTGATAATCTCTTTCTTCAAAGTCTCTCCAATTGTCTCATTTGTCACAAAAACTACAATTGACTTCAACTTTGAGAGTCTATTCAGTACATCGACCGTCCATTCTGTGGCCCGAAGTCCGTTCTGAACAAACAAATACTGAAGGTTTGGTAAATTGATGTCAATGTCTGTCAAAAGAGTTTCGTTTACTGAATAAAAGAACGGAAAACCAATTGTCAGATGAGTTAAGTGAGAAAACCCTTTGAAGGCTCGACACGAGAAGAGCTGATTCTGATTCGGGTCCAGACTCTCGTCGTAACTGATCTTCAGATCCAATCGCTTTAGTCTTTTGAATCGTTTCAATACTGATAGCAAATCATCAACTTTTGAGATATTGTCTGAATTGATATCAAAATGACATTTAATGCTCTTTAGTTGTCGGCAATTGTCTGCTAAATGTCTCATCATTTCGGACAAAGAGTTGTCATTTAAACCAATATTAGTCCATATCTTCAATTCAATCAAATACTTGAGTCTCGAGACTTGACTCATAAGCGAAATCACTTCTTTGTGGCCATAATTGTATCCACCGATAGAAAGACGTTTAATGTATTGGTTTTTATCAATTAATGTCTTCAGAAGTTTGATATCACTCCAGTCATCATAAGTTAGTTCTCTGAGCCGTTTCGGTTCAAGTTTTAGCACATCGGCCAGACTTAAGCTACCGAAGTGTTTGTTAATCGACCCGAGTTTGGTCAGTGGAACCGATTGCACCGATCTTTCGAGAAGTAATAGACTCTTACTATTCTGAACTGTTATTGCGGACAACTTTGGTCCAAATGTTTGAATGAACTTATCAAAAGTTTCTGAAGTGATTGAAGTGAAGTCACATTTTATGGAAACCAAATGATCGCAATATGTTATGATCGCATCGAAGAAGTCATCGGGAGTTGAATTGTCCTCCGAGTCTATTGTAAGGTATAAGTCGAGCAAATCGATTGAATTTATTTTCGGACACTTTTTCAATAATGCTTCGAAAATCTTCCGGTTTTTAACCAACTTTCGATCGATTTTCAGTTCATATTCCTTCTGAAAAATAGTCCTCTGGAACTGTTTGGACACGGATTCGAGTTTGAGTTTATCTTCTAATGACAAGAAGTGAAGAATGACTTCCGATAAGTCATCACAGACTCTATTGTTGAAGGACTGTCTGATCAGAAGATTGGATTTCAAATGCATATTAACCTGAGATCAGCTCAATTCAGATCAGCTCAGATCACCTCAGATCACCTCAGATCACCTTGCACAATCGCACAATCGCACAATCGCACAATCGCATACTATTTGCTTATTTGAACAAATTTAAACTCTTTTTTCAAATGGCTGTTAACAATGATCGATTGGACAAAGAGACTGATGGTTGGGTTGAAAGCCCTGATCAGACACCGGAAGAATTCATCGAATAATTCAAATCCTGAGTACTTGAAACTCGTTTTCTTGAATTACCGGTTATTTAATAATAAAGTAAACGAAAGTCGTTTGAAAGTCAAGAGCAGAGCCGAGTTCGTAGTGACAAAGGCTTGGGAGCACAAGTGCCCACCCCTTCCCACAAATACCCTCGATTGCCCTTTATGTCAATCTTTATTTATTAGAGCAATCAA
>JAQGAJ010001267.1:0-10455 GCA_034689365.1 Liebstadia similis
ATTATTGACGAAAATATAAGTTTTCGAAAATTAAATGACATTTATTTTAATTAATTTCGAGATAAATGTGAATTCATTTGTAATCATTTATTTTGATTTCGAATCCTTTTTGGAAATCAAATTGATTTGCATTTAAATTCGATATAAATTAAATTCAAACGAAATTGTAATACAATTTCTCAGACAATATCACTCTTTAGAGCATTGCTGTTGTGATTTCGATATTGCATTCGGTGTTCGGTTTGGTTGAGATCGCGATTTTGCGAATCAGAAAACCCATAACTAAAAGAAAACTCCTTTCTTTTGGCTTTTGCTTTGATCTCAAACCGATTGTCAGCTTTTGATCTATTGATCAATTGGTGCGAACATACCATTGGATTGAATCAGTAATCAGATTGAGTTCATGCGCACAGACTCTCATCAGATGTTTGATTGGCTTCATTGGGATCGGAGTCGAGCTCACAATCAATGTATAGTAACTCTGAGAGCATCACAAACACAATCACTCTTTCCTTGCTTTCAATGTATTCGAGTTCTTGGATAGCATTTTGATTATCAGATTCAACAAAACTACAGTCAGTTCTGACAAAAGCTAATTACATAATGCGATCATAATTACCAATCAAACAATCAATAATTAACTTCGGGTACAATAAAAACTTGACTCAACTTTCCTGGTATTGAAATTTCAAAAATTCATATTAAACTTGCAATTCTTAGAACTTTCAAAAAGTTGACTCATTTTTGTTTCCCTTATAAATGAATTAATTATTTGTTTTCGACCCAACGTTCCAATCATTACGTGATGTCTGTTATAACTCAGAACTCGAGCGTTTGGATAATGAGATTCAAGTATTGCAGCACTTATTGACTCATCCGTCGGTCTCTCCTTCAATGGTTAGGTTAGGTTAGGGTAAACACAGTTAGCGAAGACTCTGAAGACATGCAAAAAAGTCTTTTGCGTTAATTATTTTGCGTTCAGAGCTCGCGCTCTGAGTCGGTCTGACATCAGAAGAGTTGGAATTATTTTTCAAAATTAATTGAATCTAAGGATACAAAAGATGTGATAATAATTATTATTAGTCGTGGAGTTAGTGTTAATTTTTCACAATAAGAAGAATAGAATTTTAATTATAGACAGAGATCTGAATGAAAACAATTCATGCGGACATCACAACCATTGCATACACTGAAGACTCTGAAGACACTGAACGAGTGAAGAAGTGTTGGATTGCCTTTTGAGCAGATTTGGCTAAGATTTCAGATTCAGTCTCTAATTTCAATACTAATTTCAATGCAAAAAACTTGGGCTAAAACTCGATTACTGTTTCTGAAAACGCCCCTAAAATTGCATTAATACTCGACTATTCGAAGAGAATAAATGGGTTTTTAATCACAGCAACTACTCTATGGTCACATCGATCATACCCGTGACAGTCGAGAAGAGTCGGCCGACAACAGAATATTATTATCTTATAGTTATCGTCGGCGCAGACATTAGTTCATACATCACAACAAAGCATTGCCTGACTATCGCTCAGTTTCTCAGCACTACTTCAATCGTTTTATTTGTTTTCAGCACATAATAACCGAATCACTCGAACGGGTTTTTGTTGAAGAAAACTCATCTGAAAAGAGAATTTCAATAAATAGATTCAAACGTTATATTATGTGAAATGAATTCAATTGAATGAGACTTTTCTGAGCCAACAATTTTACACCAATTTTCAGAACTTTGCCTAACATTTGTGTGTATTGTGTTTGAACGCAACGATAGACAAATGTATCACAAGAATAGACATCCATAGAAGACATCGACAAACTCACGACAAACACAAACACATGACAAACATTGACCAGAATTGACTCCAATTATGTTAGAATACAAGTCATACTAATTCTACGCTTCGCTGAGGTTTTGCCTTAACTTTACTTAACAGAAATAAACGCTATCAAAGATTTTCTTTATATTTCCATTGACTCTCAACGAGGAGAGAGAGAGAGAGAGAGAGAGAGAGAGAGAGAGACCCACCAATTCATGACTAACACCTCAGTTATGCAAATGTCTGCCAAAGAATAGGAAAATCTCCTCTCTTTGGTTGACAATAGCCGCCGAAGAAAAGAAAGGGGAGAACAGAAGCCACGGAATGAAAGGGACAATAGTCTGTCATATGATAGCCATTGGATTGCATTCAACTCTAACTCCAAATACTGTTTCTATTTTATTAAATTATTTGCTTCTATTAACTAAATTTTGCTTTTAAACCGCTAAACATATTCTTTATATATATGACTATAATTATGTGCAATTATTTTCAATCATTAATTAATGACAACTCATTAATTAAAAATCGAATTCACTCTTAATTATAAGCAAAACCTTTCCTCTATTTCTGTTCACTCTATTCACTCAATTAATTAAATTTTTATTCCTTTATTATTCGCCTTTTTATATATTTTACAGCAAAAAAGAGCAGATAATTAGAATTACAACACTTTTTTCTATTATTTCAACCTTTTGGCGAATATATGTTTTGTGAAAATGGATATAATATAAAATATATAAAATCCTGTGCTTTCGGACTATAAAACAATCTGAAATCACATTCAAATAACAATATTTATTATAGTTTTTCTAGATTTCAATTGTTTTTAATTCATTAAAATAGATTATTAAATGACTTTTAATGGAAAGATTGAGATAAGACATGAAACTGATGTCTGAGAACCTAAGCATCTGTTCATTTATCCATATATTTGGGGCTCATTTTTGTTCATTTGTTCGTTCGTTTTAATATTTTTTGATTGAAGTCTGATTTTAAAACAAAATTAGCATTTCGTTGAATACCTGACAGTCTTTTGGTTGAGTTCAGGCTTTCGGAGACTCAGAACGAAATGAAATTAAAGAAGAAAATGAGGGAAATGTAAAACAAATGGTAAGCACTTTGGATGCGAAACAAAGCAAATGAAAGGAAGGGAAAGGAAGTGATCGCTAATGGAATTTACTTTTACTTTCTTTCTCTCATCCATTGCTTAAGCGCTTTGCAGTCAAACAATAGTAATATTGTATATAAGATATTATTTGACATCAATTATGACTGATATCCGTTCCTCCGAGTCATTAGCAAAGCCTCCGATCACTACTATGTGTTCGTCCGTTCATTCAAACCTTCAACATATCAAATGTTTAAACCAATTTACCACTGGTTTCACTTTTATTGCCCGGGAATACAAATAATATCCCGAATGGTTTCTACAATTCTTCTACAATCGATTTCATACAAAGTTATCGTTTTAGTCGATCGACAACTGATTCGAGAATTGAATTCTCAAGACATTAATTAAATGAAAACTCATTTTAATGCATATTTTTAATTGAAGTTTCGGAGCAAATGTAGAAATGATTCGAAATATTCATTATTCATGGTTTCATATTCGCCAACGATATTAACCGCTCGATAATGAGCACAAAAAAGTGATATTAAAGATATGGTTTACAACTCTGAAGATAACTCTGAAGCAGATCTACTCGTCTCTGATATTCCATCCGATTTCAAAGCGATGCCAAAAACGTTTCAAATTTGCATTAATTCGTGCATTCGCTGAGAATTTTATCGATTTTCTGCAAATTATTTCATTTGTCTGAATCTCCTGACTCTGACTCTGAGCTAAACAATAATGAGAATTACGATAATACGAGTCCTTAGGACTCGACTCTCATTTCTTTGGGCCTTCATTGTAGTCATGGGTAGTGTTGTTGTCATTAGAAGAGTTGAATGTATTTCTGACTCGCTATTAATGAGCGAAGAGTTGTCTTTCTCTTAAAATAATTTGAATCAAGTGAACGAATGAATGAGTGAATGATTATATTTTGCATATCTTCTGATAAGTTTGTTCACAAATGCGTTCATACAATGAGAGCCGTCTCTACTGAAAGACAACGACATTTCACATATCATTACTTATGCGAAAAACACTTTCCTTGAAATAGAATGTTAAAAACGTCAGTCATTTATCATTAGTTACCGCGATATTGTATCTCAAGGTTTAATCAATTTTTAAATTTTAACATTAATATTACAAATCATTAATTTTGAGAAAAGAATGGAATTTATATATTAATTACTCAATTGCTGACAATTTAAATGTTTATCAAGTAATGAATGCTAGTATTTGTATTGTCTCAAAGTCCGAGCCCTCTCTTCCAAACGACTCGGCACTGAAACCGAAACCCAAGATATGAAACGATGTGTTAAATTCACTTTTTCTCAATAAAGAATATAATAATCGATAGTTTCATTGAAAGAAACCGATTCTTGTGATTCACTTTTGATTCGATATATAATTCACATGATATTCACCGTTAAGTCGGAAAAGATTGGTTGGAATTCAGATCAAACTCAAAAAGTATTGGTTTTAGTCTTACCTTATGATCGAAGAGAGCGTGAGAACCAAAAGTTAAGTCTGAAATGTAGGCCAAACTCGGAGTCCGATCGGAGTCCGATCACTGCACTTGTATTATATAATTTGGTGAATCAAGTGATTCAGTGAATGAAGAATAAGTGAACAAAAATTCCGATTTTGTAGGCCATCAAAAAATTTGGTTACGAAGGGATCCGAACCACCGATCAGTTGAATAGCAACGCAACCATAGGTTTGGTTCTCAATCAGATCAGAGATGGATCGGACGGATCCCCACATGAGTCTCACTCTTACCCATACTCTTAGGTATAACCATACCTAAGGTTACCCATAGGTATGGTTAGGTATGTGTCGCTTTGAGTCAAAAGGGGAAACTATGAGAGCCTGAGAACGAAAAAATGATTTGATGTGAATGTCGAAGAGATAGGGCCCACATATGTGCTCTAAATTCGATGTAGATTTGCAATGAAAGTGAATGTTATGTTTGCACTACAGGGTTGTGGAGGAAGTGGTGTCTGGCTTTCAGTGATGCCGTCCTCCTGTGCTTCCATGCAATGGCATCTGTATGGCAATGGTATCTCCAGTGCCGAGCAGTGGTGCTCAGCATCTGTTTCGCGTTCAGTTGTCATAATTGGTTTGATATAAAAAGTGAGGTAACACTAAAACTGGGTCGCGATTACGGGCATCACAACCCTGTCAGTTGTGCCTAACCCTCACCACTACCTAACCCTCATTGAGGGAAAGGGTAGAGCACTCTCTCCAAGGTCTCGGTCGCAATTAGTTCACAATAGGCTAACACTGAGTGAAACATATTTTCTCACACAATAAGAAATATTCTAAACTTTTTTAAACTTATGTTTTTAGCGGAAATAAAATCGAAACCAAAACCGTTGCGAAACCCATGTCTTCAATAGACATAAGCCGTTGGTTTCATATTTTCAAATGAATTGATAAAAACTCTTTTATTTCTTTCTCTATAACTCTTTCCATTCGTTAAATGCTTTGAGAAACGAATCTGTGATTTGAACTGTGATTTCAAACACTTTCTCAACTAAACAACACTTCAATCGCTTTGTTCAACAAATTCACTAAGAATTGAGTTCCGGTTAATTCATTGATTGTAACCTTGAATTCGTTTTTTGGTCACTGCTATCCCATCCGAACCCTTCGATTCCTTCCGAACCCTTCGATTCCTTCCGAACCCTTCGATCCCTTCCGAACCCCTTCTGATATTGAATTGTTTGAACACTCGATAAAACTCTTATCAAAGGTTGTCATTTATGAAATTGAATGATGTCTTCGAGAGTTAAGGCATTTTTCATTTGTAGAGAAATCCATTAATTGTTGAGAATTATTCAAAAACAAGCCTCAAATTGAAAATTCGGTCATCGATTGCATGATTTTGGTCTGGACTGAAGGCCAACCGAAGGTTCAATTGGGGAACAAAAGCAAAACCATCGCTGACTTTGAGTTATTTGCTATAATAATTGGTTCGGTTTGAGAATTTCATTAATCACTTTACGATTTAAGGTAACAACAAAACGACAATTAATAACAATTTGTCGATTAAAGCAAAAGCGCAAAACATATTAAATCAAATGTTCTGATAATGGGCTGACTCTGGGCTCTACAAAACCACAAAATAGACCCACTAATAGACCTGCGATACGACTCCGAGTCCACTATTATTACGCTCTTTCGGAGAATTTCTTTTCACCCAATGTCTGTTAAGTCTGTGAAAGCCATCACTCGATCCAAAGCGGGTCCAAAGCGAGTCCATTGCCGGCAAGTTTTGTCTAATTATTTAATGACCTACTTTTGCCTACTTTTGCCTACTTTTGCCTACTTTTGCCTACTTTTGCCCACTTCTGCAAAATTTCAAATCATTTAATTGTAAGCCGAATGTAATCGTAAGCCATAAGTAATAAAATGGTAAAAATATTATTCATTGAAGCGATGGAAACAATTAGCGGCCAAAACACAGCATATAAAACACCTGGTCTTCAAATTCGTGATATCATTACTCAAACATTAGTTTATCTATAGGTAAGCGTTAGATAAGCCAATCATTTGTGAAAATATATTATTGATTATTGCAATGCTTTCACTCAATTCGCTTCTCAAGAGTTTGTCGCTAACAAACCCTTTTGTCAACACTTGTCTTATCTCGAGATCACTTTTTTGGTCAAAATTACTCTCAGATTCCAACCAATTCTCGAATCGAACTTTCAATATCTCCTCATTCGGTATAATTAAATCCGATTTATTTGGATTAACCGATGCGACCATCACTTCGGCAAATCCTGATCTAACAAAAGCTGATGTCGTGATCGCTGTGACCATCACTGGTATGAACACTGATTTTCAAACCAAATATATCATAATTCAAACGGGATTTCACAAAATGAGATACAGTTCTGTCGATATAAATATGAACTAACAGTTAATATTGAAGTTCAAAACGATTTGAAGAGAACTTCGCTCACGAATCCATGTTTGGGAACCTTTGGAACAGAATAAATAGCTCATCAGCTCATTAGAGAATCACAAATCGAGCACTACTTCGACCAAAATAAATGAAAACTAATCGACTTTTCTCTAAAGTTGGCTCAAAATTGAATAATTTATTGAACAGTCGTTTTCAATAACAAGTTATTAATCAAAACAAAACAATAGATTTGTTATTTATAAAAGTGGTTACATTTATGTATTAGTTCGGTAGTAATCTAAAGTACAATTAACTACAATTCTATTCCATTTTCATACAAAATATAAGTAATAAATGACTTTTCACTTCAATGAACGCATTCATTAACATTGAACCCAAAAGGCTTTCAGTAATGTCGAGATCGGGAGTTCAGGTCAACAGTCTTTACGAATATTCTTAAGAATATCTTTGTTTTGTGAAACCATATATTTATTATTAAAACATTGAATTTACAAAACGTTTAAATCAATAGATTAAGACTCATATGATTTGCACGAAAGCGTCATTTCAGGACATCTGATGTTTGTTTGTTTATTAATTGAATTTAAGAGATTTTAGTAACACTTTGGGAACACTAGCCCTCTTCTCAAATAGCAATACCTTCTCAAATACCATGATACATTTAAAATGAACCTTTCAATGCATATTTCTTATACGCTGTATCATGGTAAATTTTATATTAAATTTCTATACAAGTCTATTATGAATTCATACTTTTTCAAAGATTAGTAAACTTTGTTAATTGAAATCATTGAAACCGAGCGAAAACATTGGTATCACTTCTACCATCACTGATCAGTACTATTCAATTGACATTCATTTACATTGATTTCAATTTGACAAACGAATCGATTCAATTACGCAAAAGAGCGAAACGATTTGTGATGTCGTGTCTGTGGTTGACTTGTGAGCGGAAGTCCAGGTATTGGCCATTATATGGCTTACCATTAATTTGAAGCGGAAGTCACACCCAATGCTTCCCTTTTGGACAACCGCTATGTGTCTAATGATATACTCAACTATTGATCATTACTTTTGGTTTCGTTTTCAGACACTTTGTGCCAAACATTACTACAATATATGCTTTTGTCTGTCAGTTCACTATTATTTGTGAAGAGTTCATCAACTTTTCCATTAAATACAAAATGTATTTCTTTGGAACCATTTTTTCGGGTTAACTATAGCTCAATGTGTTGTCAGAAAATGATTGCATGTATTTGTGATGATTGGTGTCGATTGCAAATTGAGGTAACATTTGGTTTCTAATCACCTAACAAATGGTCCAATCATTTAATTACTTAATAAGCCAATGACTAAATCATCCAGGCACATCCCAATGACACATCCCAATAGCCAATTACGATTGAGGCCACTTAATTGACCATCATACAAATATCATGGTCTTGTTATCTAACCTTCTCGTCATTTTATCATCGCCTCCATTAACTTCATCGCTAATAACCTCGTTATTAAGTAATTAGTTGAGAGTTTGAGCCAACAAACAGAAAATTAAAACATTTGTCGATTGAAATAATATTTTGGTCTAAAATTAAAGTCAACTCCAGTGCGAAGTGTTTTACTGATTGAATGCCATTCTGTGTGCAGACCCGAGTCGTGAATGTCTGTCATCACAACAGACGTAAAGCTCTGTTTGACAAACGAATTGAGTGAAGAGAAGACGAATTAATTAAAAATATTCGTTTGTTCTTCGAGTCGGAGATAATGAAAGAGAGGCTCTGATGAGAAGGCAGTGAAGACTCGGAGATCAGTACGTCTGCAAAAAAAAAAGTGATCTATAGATGCATTTCGGAGATCCTCTTCCACTACATGTGCGCACAACTATTTTGATTGCATTTGAAGACGACTTTATGCATAAAATTTTGCATTTTTCAAAAGCAATGACTGAAACGCCTGAAACAGAGTATTCGCGTCCAATACAGGCGTTCGTGAGTTTAGTTCGCTTTGCCTTCGGATCTACTCTTCTATTATTTATGCGATTATAGTGAGAAAGGTTTTAAACGTAGGCAATACTGATCCTCAACTCCAGACCCAACTCAGACCCATCTCAGAGCCATAACTCTGTTCCTAATCTGGATCTCTCTGTTAATCGATTGCTCACTGAATGCATTCACTTTAATCATTATAATTAGTCTCCAGTATTGACATATTTATCGGAGACCTTGTATTCAGTCTTATAATGAATTTTTTGTTTGTAGAGGTAAAGCAAATAATGGGTTAATTCCTTTGTTGTTAACTCTTCTGCTCTAATACTAATCGAAACTAAGTATACATTAATTCTGAAACAAATGAGAGATTTTTAGTCATAGAAACCAATATCGACTAAAAAACAGACAATATTTCACTCGTTTTTCGTAATTGATTTTCGTTGAAAGTAAAACATTAAGAGAACGCATACAAAGACCAAAGACGTGAGTCTCTAATGACTTGAATGGCACTCAAACTGTGAACATGTTTTCGCTAATCGTTTCCATCAACTCATCAAAGAAACGAAAGATTACCTTAAATTCAGACAAAATGTTTTCATTATTATAACAATTCATACATTCGTTCAGATTTACAATTGAATAATAAAATCATAACTTTATTCGATTTCAATCCATATCCGTATAGATCTTGAGTTTATTTTTGACTAATTTTTGACTAGATTTTAAGATTAGATTAGACTTATGATAAAAATCAAAATTTTTGGATCGAAATTAGATAATATGATAACGACATTGTCGGTCATAACCAGTGGATCCAAATGATGTGTAAATGAGAGGAAAGGTGTCAATGAAGTGGTGACCAGTGCTGGGCTTTACTTCAGTTCCCATTCGTTGGGTAATTCAGTGAACGCCGGCATTTGTCGCACAAATTAAGTGCAAGTATTTTGTTATAACAACCAAAAGAAATGTTATATAAAGTCACACAAAAGAGCTATTCTTATGGAGGACTTAATGATAGAGTATTTCTCATTCCGGACCATAACTTATGGCTTTTGGACACTATTGTTAGGCTTTCTTTCAAGAGTGAAGCCATTTATGGCATCTCTATTGCAGTCCAACCGCCAGTCCCTCCAAATGCCAGTCCATAATGTTTTTACAATTACTTTCTAAGCGTTTTTGCGAACAAATTTTGAGTTTTGGTTAACAAAAGCACTCTTTTGAAGACATGGCATCACATCAGCGGTGATACCGATCTCATCGCACAGACTGAGGGGTCAAACCTATTCGCCATTTCACTACCTGTTCCATAGATTCACTCTTAAAGAAGCGACAGCTTTGGTTAAGGAAGAGAACCGATGATCAATGGATCCAATTGTCAGTAATGATTGAAAATGATTAGCTCTGAGGTGTGCTCTCCTCTGAACACGATATGAACATTCGAGTCATGGCTTTCCACTCATGGGCTTCGACGAGAAGTCTTATGCAATGGATTTCGTATTAGAGAATAAGTGAATACACTGTTTGACCATCGCTTAGAGGGGAGAACCAAATGAGGGTCTGATCTAATAGAGGAGAGAGAGAGAGAGAGAGAGAGAGAGA
>JAQGAJ010001268.1:0-10454 GCA_034689365.1 Liebstadia similis
CTCTGACTCTTTGTCTTAAATATCGTATCACAAAAATATTGATTTTCCGTTGAATATTACATATATCTGAAAAGCATCGATCAATGCGATGGTCAGGCGTTCCATAGGGTCTGAGCTCTGGCGAGACCTACCGTGCGATCGCTGAATGCCCTCCAAACCGAGATTCTGTTCTGAGGGTCGCCTTTTCTGAGTTATCCACTGATTCGACCCATAGCTCAATGCGAGTGTCACTGCCCTCCGAACCCCTGATGACCTTTGGAGACCCCATCGAATTCTTGCTCATATCGTTTGATTTAAGAATCTTTAGATGAAATTCAAGTTTTGCTTTTGTGTACAAAAGGAGAAAACATTTGAGTCTATTCTATATAATCAATATTTAAACTGTTGAAACACACGCTTTGTTTACACAAACTATTTAACACAAAAATAGTGTTTTTGTTCCGCTGTTTATAAGCTTCTGATAAAAGTGAATAAAAAGTTTTGTTTATAAACAAAAAATTCTCTTAAATTTTTAAATTTTCGATGCATTTGCGACTCAGTTGTTAATACTTGAGTACATTAGAGATGAGTTGACTTTCTGTTTGCTTTCCTATAATAAGCTAATCATAAGTATTGATGTATTGAATCGGCAAAGACTGGGGAAACGGCTTAACAACGAAATCTTTAAAATATTCATAGCGTCAGGCCTTGCCGTCAGCCCTACACTGGGTGTCAATACATTATGCAATCAACGTATGCTAATATTGTCAAACAAAATATACAGAATATTCTGTAAGACATACAGAATATGCAACACAAGAGTCAGTGCTCAACACAAATGAGCACAACTTTGTGTCGATAATAGAGTGAAACAATTTTCAAATTACTTTGCGTTTTGAAACACAAACCAAAAGCCAACGAGACTTCACTTAAATATATTTTCTATTCTTTATTTTTAAAATAATTGCCATTAAATATAAAATCCTATGTTTTTATTCAGTCATGCATTCAATTGGTTTATCTGTTCTTTTCATTTCCATTCCTTTTGATTATTCTTATGTTTCGACGAAAAGTTTAAACAAAAATAGTTTTACCGAAAAATTGAAACTAAAATTTGTTGATAAGAGTCTAGGATTTGAATAAAATTTGATTCTCTATTCGGGGAATAGAATCGACGAAAAGCTATTGGAAGACCAAATGAAATGAGAATAAGGGAAAAGTTTAGATTCCAATGAACGAAATGCGAACAACACTTGACATTAATCCCAATCTATTATACATGAGTTGATGTCTCACAGAATTTCAGTAAAAGGACAGACATTTGTCGTCGATATAGAAATTCGTGCGATTATATGATATCAATTGTGAAATATAGTCGATCGACGAGAGAAATGATGGCTCGGTGTGAATGTATTGGCTATACTATGGATATATTCCCCCATTTTATATATATTGTCAATACTTTGCAAACTTTTTTGGGATATATTTATATATTTCACGCGTTTGTGAACTTTGAAATTCATGGCAAATACTTTCTTAGGCGCACATCAGAGCCCAAACACTAAAGCAATTGCCGAGCAATGGATTCTATGGATAGGAAGAGTGCAAAAAATACTTGACTTTACTTTTACTTTATTTTAAATTTTCTCTGAGGACAGGAATAGCGGACGAAAGAGAAAATAATGGCTCAAAATATAGAATAACTAGAGATTTAAAGGACTGTTTTAAAGGCAAAAACACTTTTTTCCAAAAGAGATGTGTAGAGAAATAAAAGGAAGAAAAGAGTGAATTTCCATATCATTTGAATTTGATTTAATTCGACAATTTGTTCATAAAAGTCCTTCGAATCAGATTTATATTCATTTAATTTGAAAGCTTATACTTCAGTAATACTTCTCTGTATTATAAACGACTTATTTTTAGAAACCATTTGCCAATAAATAAAATAATGTATTTATTTGAGTGAATAATCATTTGTAAACTCAATATTCACTGCAAATGAGATGACATTTGACTTCAATAACAACACTCAAACACTTCGTTCGGTTCCTAAGTATCACTCAATTCAATGAATTCTTGTCTGAAAACACGAAACTTATATTCCTTTCGCCAGATATTCGGAAAACATTATGAAACCCAAGACTTCTCTAATGAAAGTGATGTTAAATATAATTAAAGGAAACCAACGAAAAATTTCAGTCATGTCTTGTGCTCTTCGGTCTGAAAATTCGATTTAGAGGTCCGTCGCGATCGGCTTTTGAGCCTAAAGACGATGGACTGGTATTGGAATGGCGTTCCAAATGAAAAACATCACAATTCATTAGATAAGGAGTTAGAAAATTGAAAGCAACCGAATATATTTGCCGTAATGTTCATCACTACTACTCTCAGAGCCCACACAACTGTCTTCACTTTCATCACTACTGAGGATAGAATTGAAGTCAACTCTAACCTAAAAACTCAGATCAAGAGATGCGTTGAACACAAAGACCCGGCGAATACCAGTGACTGACTGTTAGTAGTCTTAAAAGAATTTATTTTCCCGGCTATGCATTAAACTAATAGCGAACCCACCGATAGTTTATTACTGAGCACAGGCTCTGCTTTGATATATAATTTAATAAAAAGTTTGCCGAAGACTAACTAAAACATACGCTAACCATGACTTGAATTAACTGCCAATTCGTTCCGACTTTAGAGTTAACCCAACTATTAGTGGAAACGAATCGCGAATGAGAGCTAAAAGTCGCTACAATTTCGGACCAATTCTTTTCGTCACCAGAATTGCAAACCTGATTACCAGTGCTTAACAGTTGTCTGTGTTGTGATAGTTGACAATTAAGCCTAATATGATTTAATACCTGAGCCATCAGAACCCAAACACTCTCCCAAATTGGCTGTTAATCGATATGACGCTCGTTATGAACTTCAATGCATTTGCAAATTACGAGTAAACCAACGGATAATTTAATTTTCATTGTGGGAAAACATTTTTGCGACCATTTGTGAACCGATTCTGAGCCGATGTCCTACTCTTGTCTCAACAGAAACTGATTGAAAATTTATTAAACTTTAGGATAGTATCAAAAGTGAATTTATATCCAATAAATGTTGAATGAGTGGACTCATGTGGACTGGTATGCAGTCTTATGTGCCATAATGTGTATTGTATGCCATTCCATCCCATTGTATGGCCGTTCCATTAATTCCAGTGCTCACACATTCATTCAAATTGAAAGCCAAAACGTGACACAGAATTAGAGTTAGAGTTAGAAAGTTTTCCTAACATTTAGTGTGATTTCGGCCAACAGTTGTGTCGAGCCGTTTGTGCCAATGATGTGAACACAAGAGTTAACTGTTGTGTATATCGGGCCCGACATAAGAGCCGAGCGCTGAACACACAATGCATTATATGAGCGAATAATTACGAGTTCAGGTCACACAACACCAGAGCCAACACCAGAGCACAGACATCGCTAACAACGCTCTTGTATTGGCATTCAATTCCTGATGTCATTCCGAGAATACGTTAGTTTAGATTAGTGTCCGAAACCATTATTACTGACTATAGATCACAAGCGCTCAGACTCTGTGACCACCGCTCATGCAATCCATTGACTGACTGCCGACTGACACGAATCCACACAAATGTCCGCTACTTATGCAACCATTTTTCGAGTCATCAATCAATTGACTTCCAGTGATAATTGCATTCAGGAATTGCCTCTCAATTCAAAAATTTCTTTTCCTAATTGAATACAACTTTTCAATACATTCTTTTCTATGCATTCATTGGTCGAAAGTCTATTCACTCGACTCGAAGTCAATTTTTATTTTTTTCACTCCTTTCGTTTGATTGAATTTTTTGCGTTCAACTATCTCTCTCTTTCTCTCCATCTCTTTGGGATACTCTCCCTCTTTCTCTCTCTAACAAGAGATGCATTTGAAGCACAGGTCTATCGGCACTCTGGCTGTCTATCTGTGTTGGGATGTTGTATACAAACAAACTGGTAATCAAATAAAAGCCTTGTTATCGGCGATAATTTATCGGTGCTATTGATCGGGTGTTCGGTCGGAAGACTCGGAGCTTTCATTATAAACCT
This sequence comes from Liebstadia similis, assembly GCA_034689365.1. Lineage (NCBI taxonomy): Eukaryota > Metazoa > Arthropoda > Arachnida > Sarcoptiformes > Liebstadiidae > Liebstadia > Liebstadia similis. The sequence goes on from JAQGAJ010001268.1 coordinate 4,083, forward strand.
CACTCTCAGACCCTTTTATGCCAAAAGAGCTCTGAATAGTATTCAGAAAATAAATATTTTGGTTGCGATAACACAACTCGTGATTACAGTTATATTGTATAATGAATTCCAGCGATTAAGCACTCGATTCGGTTCATAGACTTCGAGAGCAATGCATTAAATTTCATCGAATTTCGTGGATTATCTCTCTTTTGCTTTATTGATACTCTTTGGACATAAGTATCTGACCCAAGGATTACCGGAATTCTTGATTAAAATTACCGAAAAATCTGATCAATTGTTGATTAGATAAACGGTTTGTTTGTTTGTTGTAATCAATAGTCAGTGAATCAAATGAGTTGAACCAAAAAAGTAAACCCAAACTAATTTTATGGTTATTGTCAGCGATCTTAGGCTTTAATGCAATTAAATTGTTTTCAATCTAATTATGGTATTTCTCTTTTACTCCGGTTTGCGATCCCAACAAAACTCAAATCAAATTACTCTTTGAATGCATTTGAAAATTACATTAAATAACAGATTTTTATTTCGTTGCAAATAATTTGGGCGAATATTAAGAGCTTTGGCTCCGAATCGCAAAACAAAATGACATTCGGTTTATAAGTCAAGTGAAATGAACGCCAATCGGACGATAAAATTGGGGGCAATTGAGGGGTAATTAGCAAAACATAACTTACTGTCGAAATCGAGAGCCAAACAATATATTGTGATAATTGGTGAACACATTAATAAGAGAATCAACTCTTTTATTGGACTCTTATTTGTGGCCATTGTTTTGAGCAAAAGAGTTAATGTCTTTTCTTCATATACCACACTATGTCTGGTCTGACAACTAATGAACACCAATAACAGAATAATAGCGGTCGACAAGAAGACAATTGAATGGCCACTAGTCGTCAATGGCTCGCATCCGATGCGAAGATGTCTTACCAAGAATTGGGTTTTAGATGAAAGACTAGACACAGAATAGAGTTGCGGACGAGAGAGTCGGAGAGAGTCATAAAGAGAGTCAGAAAGAGTGAGCTCTTATCGCGTTGTGTTCTCAGTTTGCCGTTTGTGTCCATTAGGAATAAATACGGAATCACGAGCTCAGAAGGAAGTGCTCACCACTGGTATTGATGGCACACAAATATATATCAAGAGATTGTCTGATCAGAAGACTTCGTGAGCGCTGACTCTTCTCTCGCGAAGATTACACTTAGGAAGAGATGAAAAGACAGTCCAAAGAAATAAGAGATGAAACGCTCAAAACTCGACACTTTAAGTAGTTTTCGGTCTTTTTTCTCAATCAAAGTCTAATTTTGCGACAATTCTTCAGTTCATTTAATTTAAGATTCAAATGTAGCCATCATTTCATTTCTTAAGCACTTTTAGATCTAATTTCACGGCTCTTCTCGCGATTTGAGTATAGTTTTGCACTTTTTTTTAAGCCAAACGTTTCGCACTTTTTTATACTAATGACAGCGAAAAATAGTAATTATAATAACATATAATGTCTTTTCAATCATTAAGAGATTTGATGAATAGATTTCTGAAGCGATTGTTATCATCGAAAGAGCTCTCGGATTACAACATATTCATTACGACCAGAATATTCTTCAGTTCATTCAACTCATGTCGTGATAAATATTCTTATATTCTTTCAATTTTCAGTTCAAAAGTTTTTTCTTACATTAGTTACAGAATTTGAAGCAAAAGTGTAAATCATTGACAACAGAATCGTTAATAATTCAAAGTTTGATTAAAACAAATTGTTTTTCAACTCTCGATGAAAAGGCAAACAATCGATTGGAATCGAAAGTATGTCAGAAAACAATTAATTATTTATATTTAATTACAATAATTTTCACATCAAATAGCAATGAGTGGCCGAACAGCACAGGAGTCGAGTCTGTAGTGAACACCGAACCGGAGCTCAAACACACAATTCAGCGCCAAATGAATGTATGAATTGAATGAATAGTTGCAAACATTTAGCTTCTGTTTGGCATTGGTTTGGACTCTCTTTCAGCTCTGGTATGCTCTCAACAACTGTTCACTCTGTCTGTGCTCCAGCTTTTGGGCAGAGTTTCCACTGACGAGGAGCCGATCCTCTGTTGAGTCTGTCCACAGAAAGCGGTCGATAAATCTCATGTCTGAACACTCGGTAACTGTAATGCCATTGCGATAGTATTATAAGGATATGTCGACATATCTCTGGCCCTACTCTGCGCTAACCCTGTGCTGGCATTCAAATCGTCACAAACACAGTATAACTAAATATAACACAATATAACACTTTTGTTAAGAGAACTCACTTTTGCATCAATACTAATAAACTTAATATTAGAGACAAACAAAGCTTACAATTAGTAATAATAAGAACACAAATCACGAAATTTTTTGTTTTTATCGCTAATTTATCAGTTTTTGTCTTTCGGTTTGGTATTCATTAATTCTGTTGTCTCTCTCGGTTTCTCTCCATCTCTCTCATACTCTCCTCATTCACACATTCTCTCTCTCTCTCTCTCACTCTCGCGATCGTTGCATTCGTTTCTCTATTTTGTGATTTAGTTGCCATTAATTTCATTGAATCATTAATTATGTGTTTTCTTATTATTTGTTTTGCTATCCGTTCTGTTCATCGGTTATCACTTTTTTATTTTCATTTTCGATCCAACGGTTTATTATAAGAGTAAATGAGAAAACTTTTCTCTGTCTTCGACACAAAAGCGCTGATTGTTATCCAATCGACGGAATATATCGACTGTTTTGGGAATTAGATGTCGAATAATGGATGCAATAAAGAGATTAAATTCCGACAATATTTTTATTGTCGAGTTTCAAATTCATTCGCACTCTTATGAGAACAATGTCTCAAAACTTTTCCGCTTATTCTTAGTTTTTGATGACAATTAGCATTTGGAAAGTGAAGAATAGCCACGAAAGTCATGTCATTTAGATTTGCATTTCGAACAAATCATTGTATTCGACATTATAGTGGACTTTAAATATTTATTTAGTTTCAGAAAATTTTCGAATCACGTTCTGAGAGTAAGATCTATGATCTAAATTGAAGATTACATCACAGAAAGGGATATCATTTGCAATAATTCAAATCATAACCTCTTTTGTTTGAAACGACGAATGAAGATTGAAATGACTGATCATTATTTATGATTTAGTATACGAGAAATGAAGATCTAATTCATTCTTAATTTTATAATTGAAATGCACATAAACTCTTCAAACGAGATCATTCGCTTCAATTACTCGAGTGGTTTTCAAATAATTTATTTCCAGAATACTCAACGATCTGAACGAATAACTCAACTGAGGTATGATTCAAATGATTTAATTTGATCTTTGCATAAATCTTTACTTATTATCGCTCATAACATATCGATTGAAATTGTCTCAAGACTTACAATCAAATGATAAACATTTTTATATCGATATATAACTCAATCAATATGTCAGACACAGTGAACCTCTTTCTATGGAATACATACCAAAACACTCCACAAAAGTTTAGATTTTGTTTCCAATCGCGGCGTTAATTGACTTTTAATGCTCGAAATATATTTACTAATCACTCGGTTTTTACGATTTTTGCAAATATTTAGAATTTAAATGAAAATAAGGTATAAATTTAAAATTTGGTTACATTTGGTTTGAAACATATCTCGATTTGTCAAATGCCATATCCTTTCATTTCACGTCTGATTGATAGCAAAATAGATTTATTTAGTTGAGCCCAAACTCGATTCGACGGCTCTCACCGACATTTGGCTAAAAATAGAATTTGTTGCTAGTTTATTCATATTTGTCCATGGTGCAAATGTTGCAAATATGGTAACCCTTATGTCAAATTTGTGTGAAGGTAATAATTTGAATCTGAAGCAAAACGAGTCGGCTGTTCATCTGAATCACGATCAATATAGCTCTGGTAATGCGTGGCAATGCAATGGTCTATCCTATGATAGATGCTATCATCAAACTATTGGGTTCGACAACACTCTCGACGCTCGTTATCGGCGATCGAATTGAATTAATTTCCATTTAAGATCCTTATTATCAAACTCGAGGTAATGCCAGTCATTATCACATGAAAACACTTTTCATTAGACAAACATTTACTCTCAAAACCTTATTTATTCGATCAATGCTTTTGTGTTTCTCTCAAAGCAAATAAGAATTTATATACAAAAGTATTATTATTTTTATTTCGCAATAAATATTAAGGAATAATATCAACGATTTGTCGCTTGAATTGCGAGCGAACACTAATTTCAAATCAAAAAAGGATATAATCATTGAATGCGGAGATTATTTGACCATTTATTTGATCTCTGATTTGTTTGGTATTATTTTTTTATGACCAAACATCACATGTAAAACCAATTTTGTGCCATAGAATCTAAGAATATTCTGCTCGAAGTTAATTGATATCATAAGCAATGCGATAAAAATAATCTCATTTCACGTATATTTATGAAAGTGTTTGATCGTGACAGCGATCCGAAGGCAATAACGACACTTTTGCCCCTTATGCCGCTTTACCCATGATACAATATTATTGGAATCGTTGAGATAGCTTCGATTCAACCAATTTGCCCGAGGGTTTAATTCTATCTCTGTTTTACAATTTGATTGGCGTTTGTTTCATATGATTGTCAAACAAATTTGTAAATGCAATCGAGAGCTCGATTGAAGCAATCAAAGCCAAATCAGGTCGTAGAGGGATATATATATACCCGCTATTACTCAAAGATATGACAACAATATGAAAATGTTTGAGTGATGTCATCCACTCTTCACACCATTCAAGGGCTCACTTAGGCCTCTGTTGACCACTTGTTCTTCGAATCGGAGCCCAAATAATACAATCAAAAGCTCTTTTACTGTAAATACAATGGATTAGAGACAAAATGTTATTAATAAGTTATTTCACTATCTATGGCTTCCCTTTGGCTCTCATATTATACCCGGAATCCAAATCTCATAAACAAGATATTCACACAAATCCTGTTCACAACAGAACCAAACGGTTATTAGATTTTTGCAAAAATATTGATGTTTTCGGATATGACATGAATTTAGTGTTTGAGTAAATGTTTGCCCAAAACTGTTGTCTCATCTAAATTGAGATCATTTTAATCGTTTAATTCGCTCTAAATTTTGTTAATTTTCTAACTCTAATCAAAATAATGTCCTTTTTTGTTGTTTTTGTAATTTTTGTGATACATTAAATCATTGAAATTATATGCAAATGAAAGGAAACTAAAGTGAAAGCACTTAACATCGATAGCGAAGACCAAAGCCTTTGAAATACTCGACCATTAAATTATGGAAAAACAATTGTCAATAAGAATAGTCGCGAATCAATCATAGCTATCAAAGCCTATCAAAGCCTATACTGACAACCGATGACGGCTTCGCAAGTGATTAGCGTTAATGTGAAGTCCTTTGCCGGCACTCAACCTATTCATCAACTCTTAGGGCAGTCTTTGAGTGAAGAATTTTAGCTAAAATATAGTTTTTATCAGAATTTTAGTCAACTATCGTCTCATTGGCTCACAATTATTGATATTTCAAAACACTATTTACTCAGTTATGACATCAATTAATTTCTATGACTAACTCTTATAACGGAGTGTTGTGTCAGTTCTGGTAGTGTTGGCGACCATTGCAGACACTGTTAACAGATCTGAGAAGATATCCCGACTTTTATGGTAATTCACTTTATATGTCGATTCATATTCTGAGTGAAACCGAATGAAAACCAACAGAAAGTGATCTGAAATGAAAACTAATCGTAAAATCCATAGGAATATGAATAATGTATTCGTAATCGAAATGCAAATTCACATCAAATGAATAATACAAACAAAAGTCAAATGTGTTTAAATCTAGAATACATTCAATAAAATATTTATTTTTAAATAAACTCTAATATTGTATTCGAGTGACACTTAATTGACTCAGTTATCGATCGTCTGATCATATCATGGGCTGAATCAGTGAATCATCTCTTCTTTGCAATCACTTCCCGTGGATTTATTTTTGGAACACTTCGTTACAAATATAGCCGCTATTGTCCATCAGATCAGTGGAAATAGACATAGAATATTCAATTAATCACCCAAACTATGACCGATCGCAACAGAATATTCTGTAACTCGAGGGCTGAGTCCCACCTATTTATTGTTAACAATTCTATGTTAAACAAACTTTTTTGTTCTGACGATCGGTTCCGAACATCATTTAGCAATAAGTATATGATTTGTGCGATCAGAGTGTGATATAAAGATAGTCTGCGAAACCATTATTATCCGCCCTTTTCTTTTCATGATATTTTGATAGAGAGGGTAACTCTCAGTCCATGAGTAG
>JAQGAJ010001269.1:0-10454 GCA_034689365.1 Liebstadia similis
GCTATCAATAGCTATAACTTCACTGATTATGTCTTGGATTCTGTTTATAGTTATGTATTGATTATCAAATTGTTGCGTAAAATTAATCTAGTTTAATAATCCTCTTATATTATGATCGTTTTCATTGATTACTTATTAACATAATTGCTTTAATTTTAATGACAAATTAAATTTTTCTCTAATTATCACAATTAGAACCAATAATTTTTTGTAAAGGACGTAATTTTTTAAATGCAAAGTTAAGTTATTTTTCGTTTCGTAATTAATTGATCTGCTTTAAATTTGATTAGCACTATGGAATTATAAATATCAAGAATGTGGTAATACTTTAAATTATGATAATACTTCCTGATAAAATACAAAACCAAATATTTACAGATTTTGGTGTTTGAATTATTTGAAAAATCATTCATAAATAATGATAAAATTGAAATAATTGCAAATATAATCGATTATAATTATTATTTTTGGAAAAATGTGAATAAAATCAATTATGCTTAGATCAAATTTTATTAAATGTATTTGTTATCGATTTTATTTAAATTGTCGAATCATAAACAAAGACACAGACAAAGATCATATTAATGTTATAGATGTCAGAAGTGAATAAACAGATTATGAAAACTTGATTATTAAACAATATTTCAATGGAAAAGTAAATCAATAACTCATTTTAAAATGTTGATTGATAAAAGTAACTAAAACCAGGTTCCAATATGAAATTTTTATATATAATCTCATTAAAATTATTTTGATAAACTGACAAATACTTAGTCCATGATATTTTAGAATTTCAATAATCAAAACTAAACATGATAAGGTTATACCAAAGAAAGAATTTATTATTTGTTGTTCAATTTGTTCCATGATTATAATCTCGTAGACATGAGTTGGTGGGTTGGAATCTGTTGGCGATTTATTGGATTGTTCATGTTCAAATTCGTAAATGCCACTTTCTCGAAGTTGGTCAATCCTTCAATGTTCAATTTATAATCAAGCAATTTATTTATCAAGATTCCAACTTACACTTTATTCCAGGTTTTCACTACTGTTTCATTTACTCTAACTTTATTGATCGTTGTAAAAAATGGTTGTGTATTATCACCATGATTAGATATATGAAAATCGATATCCTCTTTCATATCCTCATACCTTTCCATCAAAAGGCGTTTGCAAATTTGTATACAATCCATATCAAGAACAAGCGCTACCTTTCCTTCTTTAATACCTTTGTAATCGATATCATTTCGAAATGTCTTCTTCCCGGTGAAGAAATCTTTGTCAATTATCTTATTTAATCTTTGGTTGAAATCTTGAGCCATGTCTTCATCGCCAAAATTATCGATATATTGAGTAATACTTGTGTGTCTCAAGGTCTCGATAATTAGATCTTTGGATTCATACAAGTCTTTCCAGGAGTCTATCCAATGGACAGATTTCGGTATCAATTGAAGAGTCCTTAATCGACCCGAAAAGGCGGCCAACAATACAGTACATGACATAAGCCAAACCCCAAATAATAGCCTCTCGTATGTTGTCTTCGGTCGCTTTGGATTATTGTCTGAGAGTATTATAGAAGAATAGTTCCAAAGACTTGCGAAGAATGACTTCATTGACCGCTTCAATATACCCATCACTAATGACAAGACAATAATCGAGGCAATGATCGCATAATAGACCTCTGATCCATAGACTTGAAACTGTTTGTATAGTTTATCCTTATCTGCAATTCCTTTTATAACTTAAATGCAACAAAATCAACAAATTATTACCTTGATTGGTTATAGACAAAATTCTCGATGGCTCATTATAGGAGACATAGGTTGATATTGAATAATTTGATCTTAATTGCTTAACAATATCCATTTCGTAAAATGAAGACATTGCTCTCCATAAGAAAATATGCGGCATTTTTTCAAAGGCATTGAATAGCGAAAGCATCTCGCTGAAAGGGGGCAATCTGATCCTGAACATATTCACAAGGTTATCAGGTTAAATTCAAGAAGACAGTGGTCTCCAAGGTGAGCTAGGATAAGGGGTCCCTACCTTAACATTATATCTATGGAAGAATCAAACATTCCTTTTTCCCAGGGGTAGGGGGTATGCCATACTTTTATAACAGGGGGTTACATGACTGATCCCACCCTTGGTGACCGCAGAAAGGGTTTCAAACCTGGTTTTAGTGAATTTCGCGAAGTACTCGACAATCATAAGCATAGGTCCGCACCACTGATAGTCTGTTTGATTAAAGGTTTTGTAGTCAATACCGCCATAGAAAGGGTAGAGTTGAATGTCAATCAATTCACTAAATGATGAATTATTAGCACTAAAGTCAATAATATCCATTTGATTCTCAGTGCTTAGATTGTAGCAAATTTTCCTAAATAATGAAAATTAGAAATTTTTATTTCAGATGATTACCTACATTTTGAAAGTGATGATGGTCGATGAAATTTTAAAACTAATTACACGATTACAAATATTCTCGCAATGAAGATGTACTAGGTTTTTATTGGGTGGAACTGAATATAAAATTTAGAAATTAAAAAAATTAAAATTTTATTTACACACCTTAAGAAAATAAGTCTACTTTATTATTAAATGGAGAAACCTGAAAAAGCTAGTCATACACCGCTTAAAAAAGTCCTAGTAGCTGATTAACTGTTATTTCAGCCAGTGAATGGTCCAAGATTGTGTAAGACATTTTCAGAGACAGTATAAGAGATATTGATTCATATTATGCAAGAGGTAACGAAATATAGAGTGATAAACATGTTAGTTGTTGATAGGCGTTGTAGTGTTTTGAAAAAGTTAAGGAATAATTTGGGTGGAGCAGATATGACCAATTGACAATTGTCTAAAGAAAATTTGAAGAAGATTAAAATTATATATTTACACATATCGAACGAATTTATTTGAATTGTTAAATATTCCATAAAATGGCGATATTAAACACAATTATCAAATCAATTACACCAAGTAAATTCATATTCATCATTATCTGTTCACTATTTCTCATATACCAATCATGGGATATTTTCAATCAATTCAAATCTGGCAAAACAGTTGTCAACATTAAACTAACCAATTCCGAAGAAGATAATTTACCCGGTATTACATTTTGTTACGATCATCTTTACTCGTTTGAAAAGCTGATCGAACGTTCACCTGGTTATCAATCACAATGGGATGATTTTGTCAATTTTACAAGAAATTCGAAATACTTTGATAATAAGACTCTCAATGAAAAAACAGAAAAATTTTTTCAATTATATAATAAACTTTTTTATGATCCCAAAAATCCCAATATTCCACTTAATATCAGTGGATATCGTGACATCTTGGTCAATTTATCGTTGCCATATAGATACAATCTATCAGGTGTTAATACGTCAGCGATTCGGCTTTTTCTCAATGGAAATATAATAAGTTATGACGAATATCCTGATGATTTCGAAAATGTTGAATTTGCCGATAATCCCAAATATGTCGGACATCCAATCGAATCAATGTATCATGGTAGTTTTAATCGCAAATACAAGTGTTTTACCTTTTATAGTTGGCTGAAGAAATATTTTCGAAAGTTTATTTTTCAAACAAGACTTATAGTTTTCTATATAGGGTTTTCACCATTATGGTTTCCTGTGAAGGGCCCAAGCAAAGTGTTTTTGGCCCTGCATTCTCCCAATAAAATGCCTGAAATAAAAAGTTTTGTTCAACTGGAGAAAGGTGAAAAGATCACGATACATTATTCGAAATTTGTGACCAAATTATTACCAGGTGGTTTTGAAACAAAGTGCTTCGAATATGACCTTGATCACAATCATGGTAATTTCTGTATGAGAACAGATTGCCTCTTCACATGTCGTCGAGATATTCTGGGTGAACGTAATATAGATTCTGTGATTTGGTACAGTTCTGTACCCGTTAGAGAAAATTTATTACCTAGCAAATTTTTGAAAGATAAATATGATTTAGATATGTTTCAAACTAACATGGATTTCGAAGCAAAATGTTTTCCCAGATGTAATGATCAGTGTTATAATGAATTGTATCTTCATGAAATTGTAAGTCGAGAAAAAGACAATTCAAACCAAGTTTCACTTTTCCTCGAAAGAAATTCAAAACCTAATGTTATAGTCACTCACATACCAGAGATGACATTCATATCACTTCTTTGTAATTTTGGTGGTTTACTAGGTATGTGGATCGGTCTCTCTGTAATTAGTATTCTAGATAAACTTGTTCAATCATTTCGTGTGTTAATTCTTAAAATTAATTCACTTAATGTTAATAACACAAATGTTATTTTTGTTCGACCAAGTATTGTATCATTTCAATCATCAAGTGATATAACGAGATTAAATGTAAGAAATAATTATTAATATAAATATCAATTTCTTTAACTAAAGTCTTCACTTGTAATCTAAATTAAATTATGGCCTCATTATTAACATCAATCTCATTCATCATTAATATCAATTTCAATATGTAAGCGATATTTAAGTCAATTAAAAACTTGTTTTGCAAGTCATCACAAATTATTGATTTGATTAAGGATTGTATTTAAAATCACCCTGGATGACAGTAGTGTTTGAATTATAGACTGAATTGAACTGACCTTACTCATTGAAACAATTAAAAAAAACGATGAGAATTGTATGAGTAAGATCAGTTTATAACACTATTGTCACCTAGTTTCTTAAGCTTGATACTACTATTCATTTATTCATACAATTTATTCGCAGGTTCTAAATCATTACTGTTCTTAGATTCTTTCATCGATTTCCAAATTAATTCACAAATATATCATTAAATTCTAGTTCAATAAACATATAATTAGTGGTGTGCAAGATTGTATAATACATCTTGTATTATTCATAATAATACATGTATTATACAAATTGAAAACCTTGTATTTTACCATCCCTACATATAATTCATCATTAATATTCAAGTCATATCATTCTTCACAAAACCTTTTATTCGCTTTTGTAATAATATATTTTAATTAATTTTAACATTCAACTAGATATTTATCAAGAATATCTAAATAATAAAGTAACCTGGGCAACAAAATTCATTTTTGAATTATCATGAAAGGGTATTAAGTTCATGTTCTTATTTGACATTTTGATTTGAATATTTTGAAAACTTCAATGATGATAATCGTTAAAATCATAATCGCCATATTTTGTCTTATGTTTCTATCATACCAAACATGGGAAATTATTGAAGTCTATAGATCTGGAACCACTGTAGTTAACCTCAAAATCACGACGGAAGAAGTTGATAATTTACCTGGAATAACTATTTGTTTCGAAGGTTTCTATTCATTTGAGAGAATGTTAAAACATTCACCCGGTTATGAACAACAATGGGAAAGTTATATTGATTTCATTGGAAATTTCAAAACCAAAAATAATTATAAATCTAATGAAATCCTTTGGAAAATCTCAAACTTCTCCAAAATATATCGTAATCTCACCAATCAATTCATCGAGAATGAAGTCGGGAAAGGTTTTATTGAACTATTCGATAACTTATCATTGCCAATTAATTTTCTCGGTTCAAATAGACGTTTTGTAAATTTATTCGAAATTATATTTTTCGGTCAAATATTCGACAAAAACTTTATAACAAGAACTCAATTAACTTTAATTGAATCAGTTTTTCTAAACAAAAATTCAAAATTCAAATGTTTTACATTTTTCAGTTCTCTTTTAAAGGGTAATAGAAATTTCAAAATTCAATCGAATCAATTGAACATTTATATAAATTTACCACCAGAAATTTACCTTTTCAATCAAACTAAGGTTGTGGTCAATTTTGCACTTCATTCTCCAATGACCATGCCTAATTATAAAAGTTTTAAATCTTTGAAGCCAGATATAAATTTAAATTTTAAATCATTTTATTCAAAATTTGAGAATCACTTATTGTCTGGTGATTACGATACGAAATGCAATGTATATGATCTCGATAACAAACAATTTGCCATGATGAGCGAATGCGTTTTCAATTGCATCTCGAAGAGTTTCGGTCAAAATGTTAGTTTGTTTAGTTTTGGATATCCTTTGAGGAGAGACATATTACCTAGTCATATTTATCCTGCAATAAGCATTAATGCATATTTAAGTCATTATTTGAAAGTTGTGGTACCTTGCCGAAACAAATGTAAAGATGGATGTTATCAAGAATTTTACAATTATGATGTGATTCAAACTGACCTTGGTCAACGAAGATTAAATCAAATTAAAATTTTTATAGAAAGAAATAGCATGCCCACGATTATTATTAAGCACATCCCAGAGATGTCATTCATATCACTTCTATGTAACTTTGGTGGTTTACTAGGTATGTGGTTAGGAGTTTCGGCCTATACCACCATTAATGACCTCTTGTTGTGGTCAATCAATAATAAGATCAAAATTGTAAATAATATCAATTTCCTCGCAAATGACATCCAAATTAGGAGACAATGAGTTAAGGGTCCCGACCGTAGCTCAAGTGGTAGAGCACTGGCCATGAAAGCCATTGATGTCGGGTTCAATTCCCGAACGGACCAGACTTTTAACCCATTGTTAACCTGCTTTTAAAAAGCGAGTGAAGTCTAAAAACTTAAAATTAACTGGTTTTGTTATTCTATCCCGATCCTGGTTGAACTCATGTCCAGTTTTGGTCTATGATTAGCGTTACCAACCGTTGAGGCTTTAACTGGACAATTCAGGTTTTGGGGCTTTTTTCCAGGAGTTTTAAATGGGTTTTCAGTGGTTGTCCAGGTTTATCGAAATAGGAGTTGGCAACACTATCTATGATTGCAAATGATGGCAAATTTTTACCCCTAACAAACCATTTTCCCTCAATGCACTAGTCAGGCATAAATCTCTTTCTTTAGATAGTAGTAAATTGATAAATACAATGTATCATTTACAGCCAATTGTAATAACAAGGATTTGGACAATAGAGCCAAGAGATTTGGAAAATGTATCGAAAATAGAGTTAAATCTTGGAAAAACATTAACAAAAAGATTGGATGGGAAGGACCAATATCAGTTTCTCAATGTACTGATATTGCTATAAAGGAAGCGATAAATAGCACTAAAGTTGCTACTGAATCGGAAATTAAATTAGCAACTCAAGATTGTTACCAAAAAGAAATCAAACTTGACCAAGAGCTATCTACAAAATGTGTGCCAACCAATCAAAATGTACCCAACTCAAGACTAATAACCGAAAAAGAAATATCTGAAAATAAATTCGGCATCTTGATGAAATACACCTTTTGTGGTATGAATACTATTTTAAATACTCAATGCTAATTGAAATTTATCATCCTTATTTGGGAAGAGCGTTGCAAAGATAATATATTGCATGATCTAGTTACGAACTTCCGATCTTGTTTAACCGAATTTGATCAACTCGTAAAGCAACCGCCTAAATTTGATGGCCTAGCACATGATAACGGACCAGGAAGAGCAAGAGACAGAGAACACAGAGAACACAGAGAACACAGAGAAGAAACAAACAAACAAACAAGAACCAAGTTAAGTTGTATTGCCATCTATCAAAATAACTTTGCCGTTTTCTTCAAAAATATGAAGTTGAAGGATAATAACAAAGGTAATCTAAAGGAAGGAATAGGGCCCTATCTCGTTGCCCATTGTTATAAACCAGTTCAAGACATTAGTCAGGAATTGGAAACCAAATGCAAATAACAAGATAAGTTGTTTACGAGCAAACTTATCAAGATCTGTTACGAAATTCATTCTATTTATCATTTAATCTAAAAATCAATTTACGAATTTGTAAAACAAAAATTCTTTATTTCTTTTAATACAAAATAAAAATTCCAGGAAACAACTTGCTGATTTGTTTCTTATAATTATTTTCTTTTCCAAAGTCTGATGAGATGAGAGAGGGGTCGGACAGGGGTTTGGGTGGACTCGAATCGGAGGCCAAACCAATCGCCGCCATAAGAGCCCGATATAAGGAATGGAGACCTGAGTAGTGTTGCCAACTCTAAACCTGTACAAAGAATGAAAACCTTTTGCAAAACCAGGACAAACGCTGAAAACTCCTTTGAAAAGCCTGGACAAGACCCCCCCCCCAAACTTAGTGTTGCCAACTCCAAATTGAAAAAACCTGGACAATCGCTGAAAGACCCTTTGCAAAACCTGGAATAACGCTTAAACCCTTTTTGAACAACCTGGACAAAGAATGAAAAACTTTTGTTAAACCTGGACAAGCGCTGAAAACTCCTTTGAAAAACCTGGACAGGACCCTCAAAACCTGGATTGTCCAGGTGAAACCTGGACGGTTGGCAACGCTAGCTCTGAGGGCCTCACCTAATATTAGATCGGTTAAAATAATTCTTTATATATGAGTCCTATTATCATTGAACGAGTATCTAAGGTCCAAAGTGTCATGTTAATTTTGCGGTAACAATACAAACTTGATAATGTTTAATAGTTCAAATTGAGACAATTACAGTTTGCCAAATAACAAAGAGATTAATGTATAACAAACCAGATTTTATATAATCCATGGATGAGCTAATGGTTAATTGAAAATAATGAAATAAGATTAAAATAATCTAGCATGATCACCATTTTCTCGGTGCGTGTATTCTCCATCTAATCGGATGTTCTTGATTAGACTCTTCAGTCTTGTGTTCCTCTTCGGGTTTCTTCTTCTTCTTCTTCAAGAACTTTGTCGCGTATTTGTGTCCGTACCCACTCTTATAGCGGTGTGAGTGCCAGTCCTCGTCCTCTTTTGAAGCTTCGGTGGTAGTGTCTGGAGGTGTGGGTGTCGTCAGCTCTTCGTGTTTAGGCTCTTCTTCAGTCTTCTGAGTGGACGGGGGTTTGGAAGTAGTTGTGGTGGTGGTAGTGGTTGGAGTGGGTTTCGTTTTCTTAGGAGGCTTTGTTGTGGTAGTTGTAGTCGGAGGAAGGGGTGTAGTAGTTGGATGTGGTGAAGGTTCAGTTTTATGTTTAAGTTCGTGTCCATCTTCATCATGTTTATGATATTGCCCATGTTCTATCTCGGTCTTAATCTCCCACTTCTTCGGTTTACCTTTCCCTTCGTCTTCAGGTTCTTGTTTGTCATCTATTGATTGAATATTTTCGGTTAGTTTTGGAGTTAAGTATTGTTGGCATTACTTTCCTGAGCGAAGACACGATCCAAATAATAGACATAAACTAAGAGCACAACCAATATTACCACTAATCGCGAGTTCATTTCAACAGTGTTTCAATCATTTTGTTTTCACAAAAATTCAAAACACTTTTTTCACCCGATTATATAGTTTTAGTTGAAAATTGTTTTGATCTTCACCTCAGACCAGATTATTATAGTCTGGAAGTTGTGTTCAATATTTTGCTAACAATTAGCCAAAAATATTTAGTTCAAGTTCTGATCAGTCGATTGATCGCAACACTAATCGGCGATAACTTCCGCGATAATTATCTCTAATCCTATTATAATTAGCTTAATTAAGTGCCAGTAATAAAGAAAATATACAAATTCAATGTTTTATCATGCTTGATTTGCTTGGTTCCTGTAGATTATCTAGTAAGAATCTTGCTAGCTATATTTATGAATTTAAAAGGGAATTTAAAAATAGAAAGATAATATTCTGGCCGTTATTATTCTAATTATTATTTTTGAAATTATTATCAATTGATTATTAACTAAACTAATTTTTAGTAATGATTAGACTAATAATGAATCGGTTGATTGAGATGTTATTGAAATTTTGTCAAACCATTAGTTTTGAGTGTCATTTAGATAATTATGTCTGAAGGCTAGCCATAGATCTGTTATTCAATAATCTTTCGAATTACACAAGGTGAATTGGTGATCTATTTAAATAAGGTGTTTGAGCTAATTTTAACTCACATTTTACTATTCCATCCAAAAATAAACTAAATATAAAGTCATTCTTGAGTTTAATATCAATTCTTTTCTTTTCATCAATAGATCACAACTTCAGGTCATCTCTGGTCAAGAGTTTAGGTAATAGTGGGTTAAAATGAAGACACATTCACTTAAACTTTCACTAATTTATCGATTTGAAGAATTTGTACATGGGAATTCTGTGCACAAATTCCTCAAATACAAATTCGACAGAACGAACATGGTCTAATAATTAGCCCAATAATAACCATCCTTCATCTTGAAATTTTCAATCTTGATATCTTTTTCCTTACTTCACAATTGAGAACATATTTTTACAAAGATCATATTATTATATAAAAATATGTTCTCGTTTGCGGAAAAAATCAAGTCTATGATCAAGGTCATTCCTAGATTTGCTCAAATATGTTCTTATTATCCTATGCTTAGTTCAAGTTATCTTGTTATAAATGTTGGTTAGCGAGGAAAACATATTTTTGCGTAGATATTGAGGAAAAAATACAAAAATATGGCTTGGTTAATTATTTGTAAAGGTAGAT
>JAQGAJ010001270.1:0-10441 GCA_034689365.1 Liebstadia similis
GAATTGAAGAAATGCCAATTCAATGCCTTAAGGGATCCTCTAATGCAGACTCGTTTGGATGTAATTAACAATTTCAACTGAATCTAGATCCATTAGCTCACGATCATACAACCAACCATTCTTCGGCAACCATTCTTCCTCAGATACCATTCTTCCTGATTCTTCCACCAATCCCACCATGTCTTGTGCTGTGAGCCCACTATCAATGACTTATTTCCAATATTTCAAATGTTATTTCAGTTAAATTCAATTATAAGAATGAATAGCGAATTAGTTCGCAATAATTGAACGGATTTTCAAAGTTTTCAATAAAACAAATTCAAGAAATTACAGACCAATAGAAGCGAATCACAAAATTGAATGTCTTTTTATTGAATAACCAAAAAGTCATTCAAATAATTGAAGCAAACAATGGATTCAAAAATTGTTTTCCAAATGATTTACTATTTTAGGAAACGATTTATGAGTAATGGAGTGCAGTAAGAGTTATGAGAAAATTGGTTGGAATTTGTTGTTCACAGACATAACCCTAAAGTGAATTATAGCGAAAACAATTGGCTGAAGACCTGAGAAGACCTCCGATGTGGTCGACTCTGAGCCAACTCTCAAACAAATTGCATTAAATGTCTTCAAATTTTGTTTAAAATTGAGTTAAATTTTGATGTTTTCATGCATTTTGAGATCATATTTGTTTCACGATATACATCGAGATATCACTAATTGATGGCCAGACCTGAGGGGAAGAGGGAGTCGACCACTGAATGGATGGCACAATACAAACACGTCTCGACTCGTCTTCAGACCTGAGTTTTGAATAAACAGAACTTCTTTTTGGCAGTGAATACAAACAGACATATATTAGAAGATATAATAACAGTTTGGGAGTAATTGGCGTTTGAATTATTAGCTGACATTTGAATTCTCTGTTCTCAGCTTCAGATAAGACTTCACTCGAGTCTGAGCTCAGTCTTACCTCTCTTTGCTATTATTATTTTTAAACTTTAAAAGCATTTCAAATGAAATACGAGGTTATGAAAGGTGGGCTCAAACTCTCAATTACGTTATGGGCCCACAGAATCACCAAACGCTTACTTCCAGTCCATAGAAGTCAATAATATATACGAAGAATAGAATTGAAGTTTCCTTTAAATAACATTTATATGAATTGAATTCCATTAGTATTCAGACGACTAATGATAACTACTTCTCAAGAAATCAGTAAAACCAGTGCTGAAAAGGCTATCATTTGAGGCAACGATCGAATCGAGTGAGAGCTCAAACAAATTAAACACTAAATCATTTAAATATAATATTTATTTTAATCACTTTTTCGAGACATTATCTAAAAAGCTGTTAAAACGATTGGAGGCCTTAACACCGTTTTCGCCTCAAAAGAGATGAGAAATTAATTCAATATCTAATTCAAACCATTGAATGAATTGTATTTAGTATTAAATTAGAAATTATAAAAATCAATGCTTTTATGTATTTAATAAATAGCCATAACTCGGGCTATAATTACATTTATGGCACAGACTTTGAGTGCATTTCCTTTAGAATTAGATTTATTTCTATTCATTTGTGTCTAAAGTGATCGCTTGGGCCACAAAAGCACAACACCTTTCTTGAACACAATTTATATGAATATAATTTATGTAATCACTTATTCTGATCGTAATAATCAGCTCCGGGTCTTCGCATATGAATAGACCATTCATTAAGAAAGGGAAGCATTTGTTGTGATCAGAGCAACAAAATTAGATAATTTTTCTTATTCTTTGTGTTTCGATAGTTTGTCCTCTGCTGGGGCTCTAATCGGGCACACCTTCTCTGGCTCTTCCACTGCCTGTGCTCTCTATGGCCTTCTCAATGGTCTTCTGCCCCAATCCAGACAATTATCGAAGCCATGTATTCGATGAGCACTTCTTGGTCTCGATATTAATTGATATGATTTCTATACGATATCGTCAGACAGACTAATGGACTCACAAAAAGGGCATAACTTTTGTTGATTAAGATTAAGTAATACTAATTCATCGCATACTTTATTATTATGATTAAAGGCAAGTAATTTCCAATTTCTGTTGATTATGATTAGACATGTTTGAGGTAGTGTTGGGCACTGTTCGGGTACTATTGGGCGCGGACGCACACAATTACATCGATTGTAAGATCACTCGAGTCTATGCGTGTTGTGTCGACCCCACAACTCGAGCCCTCAGAGCCTGATCGCTATCATTGCATACAAAGAGTGCACAAGAAGTGGTCAAACACACGATCCGCGCGCTTATGCTCGCAATGATTGCCGCAATTGAGGCACAGGAGAACTGTAGAGCTGTTCCATTGCCAGCCTATCAGACAATAATTTGCAGCAAAACTTAACTACTTTTCTATTTTTGAGTCCAATTTAGAGAATGAAATCTCACTCTTATATGATTAGAGTCACAAAAAATAAGGAAAATATCCAATTATGTGGTCAGAGGTGTTGCCTTTGATTGGCATCGACTCCATTCGAGCCCATCCGCACAACACTAACCATAGCTATACTACAAACAGGTATTGGCGTTAATGAAACCGACACTTCATAGCTCTCAATAGCTCTCAGATCTCTCCCTTTTATTTAATTTTAATTGAATTAATTGAAATAATTATAGCAATTATTCTTTGGCGTCAATCATATTTACCAAACACTCGATCGAGACTTTCAATTAACTAACGACCGATATATACACTTTGGATACAC
This sequence comes from Liebstadia similis, assembly GCA_034689365.1. Taxonomy (NCBI): domain Eukaryota; kingdom Metazoa; phylum Arthropoda; class Arachnida; order Sarcoptiformes; family Liebstadiidae; genus Liebstadia; species Liebstadia similis. The sequence goes on from JAQGAJ010001270.1 coordinate 2,744, forward strand.
TTCTAAGCAATTACTTCCAAGTGATAGTCATCTAAACGATGGACGACTGTATTGGCCATAAAACTATTTGAGAGATAGGACTGACATCGGGGGTGACTGTTGTGGCGCAACAGATAATATCGGCGTTTGGATGCCATACCTATGTCTCATCCATCTCTTCCAATACCGGTCCGATTGATTGGTCCGATGATTGCGGGCGCAGTGATCGCAGTCGAGCCGATCGACTGTTCATTGTCTGCGCTCACAGTCAGTCAAGCATTCAATGAATTTCAGTCAAACAATATCTGATGAATCGCAACACTCGTTCGTCCACTTGTTTGAGCCCTTCTCGAGAGTGGATTACCTTTAATTTTAGACATTGTTTTCGTAAATATTACTAATCAATGCAAAAAAGCCATACTTATTAATATCGAGATTAAGAGAGAAGTTTATACAAAATATTAATCGAGGGATAAATATTTGAAGAATTTTTTTCATCAATTTTTACATTCATTCGTTGCTAAACTTGATAATGACAATGATCTTCTATGCCAAGCTCAATTCGTTATCATGATAAATAAAATAGTGACCTTAAGGCCACCGGAGATGATCGCTATTCTTACTTAACTCATATCTTCTACAATGATTTGACTTAAAAACACTAAAAAACTGAAAATCAAACAAAAGCCTATGAAAAGACGCCTAAACCTGAAACAAGTGTTTGTCCGCAAACTGACAGTCGATACAGATTTGGGAATAAAAGAAATTTGTTTGACTTCTGCCACAAAATGATCGCAAATCTTATTCTTATTGCCTCTTATGATCGCTCCAAACAAATAAGGATCTCGTGCTCGCACTCGAGCTCTATGTCTGGCATTTGATGTGATGTTGTGATGGCTTTTGTAATTGACATCAAAGGAAGGCATCACTTCCACAATTGCTTTTTCTATCTATTTCTTAAGTTTATATTAAATTCAAAGTTTGATTATGATCGATGAGATCTGTAAACAACTTCACGATTAGTGATAGGGACAGACCTATGCTATTAACCACTTCTTTAGCTCAGCTTAAATCACAATTGAAGGTAAAATAGTTGTATCACATGCTAAAGAAAATACTTGACAATTGATTTTTATTGAAATAAGATATGTTTGATATGTTTGGTAACCACACAATAAATAACTAGCAATAAAAAGATTGAACAACTGCTGTATTTCGTGGCCTTTCGTAGGATTTAATCGATTTGTTTCATTGTATGGAATTAATAGAGTTATTCTCAGGGAATAAGAACAGCAAAAACTCAGATGAGAAGAGTGTGTGTCTGAGCACAGGTACCAACCATTCCAACACAATTACATTCAACACTCGTTCAGACATTTAATGAGAAAAAGTTTTTCTTCTTCTTTGGTTTCGAATTTATATTCAATTATTTATAGAAGAATTTTATTGCCTATAAATAAGTCATCAAATTGTTAACCAAAAAAAGTTCTTAAAGGAAAGCAAATTAAAGATTTTATGAGCGAATAAAAACTAAGTGATACACAAGACGTTCACTGCTCAGAGTCTGTGCTCACACCTGTGTTCAGACCTGTGCTCTTGGCCTACACTCTCTATAATCAATGTGTTAGACCAGAGTTCACATAAGATATGCTCATTCTCTGAGTCTTTGCGAATGTTAACAGACTTATAATTAGCAGTCAATTGTGATTTCAGTGCCAACACTGCTATCGATTCCTTAATACCAGTCGTTCCTCAAAGAGAGTGAAAATTATTGTCATATTATAGGTATATAAATAACAAATATATTTGAACTCAAATTAATGCTAAACAAGATTGGAATCGAGTCTAAAAACACTCTTCACTCGAATTGAACCATAAAATGCAGAATTGAAGTGAAGGGCGAAAGTCAGTGAAACCTGGAATGTATGGCAAAAAATGAAGAGACAATCAGACACTTGAGTCTCGAGTGACGATCAGACAATCCAATTGACATCCAATTCTGGATCCGATAATAAGATTCTCATAAAACATAATAATAAAGTCGTTAACAATGTTTTGGTTGGTTTACTACTTTGATGACAACTTATAAATCCAATAACAGATTACATGAGAAGATCATCGCCTCTTCGCTACTAATTTCAACATAAAATTCAATTTTCTAACCAAAAAAGTTGTGACAAAAATAGTATTTTCTATTTAATAATAGAAACCTTTAGACGAGAAGTCAATCCAAGTCATGACTACCAGTATATCAAACACTCAAAACCAAACCAATGGAAAGTAATTTTAAATTATATCAGAAATGGTTTTAATTTTTTAGATGCAATAATTGGCCGTTTCCTGTCTGTTGACCGCCACTGGCAAAGGACTGGCAAAGGACTGGCAAAGGACTGGCAGAGCGCTGGCACATCACCGGCACAGCACAGGTTCGAGCCATCAAAGTCTAATTTATTTCTGGGCACAAGTGATGGTCCACTGATTCTGAGGCCGACTCTTACTCTTTAGAGTGAATAACATTCACTTAAGTTTGTTAGCCGTGAATCGGAGGCTCTCTTCAGAGCTCTAGTCCTCACTCAGTCTTCATTGAGTTTCCATTCGGACCAACCGTTTAGTTAGCAATGAGTATAAGTGCCGTACAATAGACGCAACCAAATAGAATAATATAAGAAACTGATGGCAACGATAATTGCGATCCAGTCTTCTCTTCACTCAATATTTTATGAAACACTTTTGGATTTTGACTAACATTGTTAGCTCTTTTAAGTCATTATTCACTATTACTAGTACTTCAAAAGCCAGAGCCGTCACTGCTCTTGTCTGACATTTGATTCAATTTTATCGTTTCGATTGTGATTTTCTTTCAATTTTAATATTTGTAGTATTTATGGTTAGGTTAGGCCTAACTTAGGCCACAGACGGTTAGACTATTGACGAGTCTTTTCTACCTATTCTTCAATAAGCGCTCGATTTTATGGAATAATAGTTATAATGTGTTCTGAAATTTGTAAGAATGTTAACAATGAATACGAGTTACACAACATAGGAGTCGAGAGGACTCCCATTCACACAACCAAACAATCGCTTTTCTGCTTCTCTGCCACTGAAACAAATGAAAAGAATTGTTCCGATACTAGAAAAGTAAAGCATTGCCTCCATATGTGAGATGAAGGGAGGGATGAAAGGAAAGGTTCGAGCGATGGGAGAATCGGACGCAATGAGAGGGCAAACCATCGGAAAGTTTTTAGTCAAAAGTTTGAGATTTTGCACCAAAAAGTGAATACGTTTGAGGCGATCATCCGATTAGACAAACGAAAAGAAATGCCATTATTTTTTCGGTTGCCGTCAATTACTAAAGAAAATTGAATAAAACTTTTTTGGTCTCTAATTATGAGTTAAAAGTTCTTAACAGTTGTGAGCAGTCTTTTGATGCACTGAACTGACGCTTAAATTCAATTTCGTTGAGAGAAAGAGAGACAGACTGTGAGAGAGACAGCGAGAGAGACACTAAGAGAGACTGTGAGGGAGAGAGAGGGAGAGGGAAGAGGTGTGAATCGACACTGAAATGAAAGTAATTGCTATCAAAAGCCGAGACTTAATTCAATCAAATCCATCGTATAATTTGGACATTAGTTCAGTGTTAAGAGAAATAAATTCTTTTGGTTTTAAGGTTTGAGACATTTTTTCTTCTCATCCGTCTTTCATTTGGTTGGTTGGCATTGAGGAAAATCAATAGACTCGGTGTCGGTATTAATGTCGGTGATGTGTTGGTCGTCAGTGTTCGGCGTCAGTGTCCCCGCCATTGGCCAAACCGTCCCAACCGTTGCCATATATCGAAACAACTGACGAATTGTGTAATTCTGTTAAGCCATGCATTCATGCAGTAATTGTTAATTATTGTCGATCTCTACAAAACATTTTATGAAACAAATAATTAAACGCAAAGCGAATAATTGGTTTTCACTGCGAACTAAACTAAACTAAAATAATTGCGTTTTTCTGTATATAAAAGCGAATAAAAGTGTTAGTTATGAGGAATCGCCTCCAATGCCGGGCCTAATGGTCGGTCCCGTAGTGTTCACAAAGAGATAATTAACAAAATTAAAATTGTTTCTAATGACCACTTTAGACAAATACGGCTCTCGAGTGCCGTAAATACTCTATTCAAGTGTTTTACCTTATTGTCACTCATTCTATGTTTGAGCCCAAACACAGAAATCGTTGACCACTTTCGACAATAATTTATTTAAATTGTATTCAAATAAAGGATTTTTGTTATCGTTAGGAAATAGAGTTCATTATTCTCTCCTTTGGTATAATATATTATCAAATATAATGTAATGTAATTAAATAGAGATAATGTAATTAAGGTTTGAATTTCGTTCATTCGCTTTGTTTGGACTGAAGTAGAGCTCAGTTTCGTTTAATCGTATCAATAAATCTCTCGAATCTCTCGTTTTTACCGACAAAACGAACAAAATTAATATAATATTCTCTTTATATGGGCTAACATTGGAAGCGAGATATGTTTAATAATGTTATTATAATTAAAAACTAACGAGAAATTAGTTAATTCTCATTATATTAGTGATCGTATGATTAGAATAATTTTGTTTCTCTAATAAAAGCAAATAAATTGGCGCTAATTCGCGGCCAAACGTCGCACAAACTTCTAATGAATCAGTCAATTGGTGTTCCCTTTGAGCCCAACCACCAAATTCTTATGCAAAAGGTTTTCTATTTTTATTAAACAATTTCATGAATGAAAGATCAGAACACAAACACATACTCTTATAGAAGAGAATAAAGTAGTGCTTTCTTAAGGACCGGTACTTAAGGCCGCGATTTAGGGCGCGTTGTCCTCAGAAGACTAACACTTATTAAAAAAGATAATATTCTTAACGAAAGAACCAATGATTTTGTGCTCTTCTCAAGAATACTATTATAAGACTAAATCGTTTGATGACATTGAAGCCCACATTCAGTAAATGATACAATCATTAAATTTATTCATTGAAGCGCTTATTTCGCTTATGATATCCGATTCAACTCTTCAGACAACAAATAATATAAAGTACAAAAAAGTTTCAGAAAAATAATATCAAATAAATTATATATTTTACTAAACTTCTTTAGTTCTGTCACTTAATTGAGACGAAAAACTCTTTTTTCCTATTAATAGATGTGAATGAAAATCATATTCAAAGCAAACAAAAATGATTTCTTCACTGAATTCCGTTTTGATTTAGTTTTGGCAACGATTTAATGTTGATTTTCGTGAATTGGTATGAATTGGAATCTTGTGTTGGTCTCAAGGCATGGCTTATGTATGTCTTATGTGTGACCTCTGTTCGGCTTTATGTCTGTCGTGCGTATAACACGACGACGACGTCTGAATGAATGAGTCGTTCCTCCACTCAAATGATGGCTTATTAGAGATACACATTAGGTCTAAACCATTGGAGCGATTGAAGTGAATTACTATAACCGGAGACAAAATTCGAGCCAATATTACTTCAAAGTATGAGACATCAGATTATAGTAAATTGCAGAACAATTGCCAAAACCAAAGGCACAACAATTTAATAGCGAAGCCTTAATAGTGGTCTTTATGTGTGTCTCTGCCAAACAACCGCACAAACCATTCACTGATGCCTTCAATGATGGCATTCACTCTTAGGGACAGCCGTCCGAACGCTTTCGCTGCAAATCAGTGCTCAGACACTAAGAAAAAGAAATTATTTTCTTTTCTAAATAAAAAAGTTTGAAATCGGTTCGCGTTTTCTCTCCGTTTCTCTCTTTCTTTTGGTTCAATCAGAGGACGAACTTTACCTCAAAGTGTTTGATAGGAGTAATACTTGTGTCAAATTAGAGACCATAAAACTTATCACGAGATTACTCTACAGTTATATAACTATCGTCTCGTTTATAATGAAAATTATTGAATCAAAGTCTGAGAGAAATGAAGAGAAAAAGCGAAAAAAATCATTCATTTGAACACTACTTGAATAACAATTTCTTTCGTGCGTAAAGATGTTTGGTCTCAAAGATCTGATCGATAACTAAGACCGAAGCGAAAGACTTATCCTTTTATGGACACGATTAAGGACCCGATGACTTCACGAGTCTTCAGATGTTCTCGTTTTTACTCCAAATCATTAGATCTTTGTTTTGAGGGATAGCTTCACATTGAGAGCCATAATAGCGAACTATAATTATCTTTAGATCACTAATTCAGCATTTAATAAATGAAAACTCATTAGCCTTTTGTTCGTTGCTTTTATTCTTGTTTTTTGTAATCATTTATATTACAAATGAAAAACTTTAATCCGAGCAATAATTAGATGAAAAATTATTTTAATCATTATAATCATACACTACTATAAAGGCGTGTGTTTTGTGTGTAATTTGAATCGAGAAATGAAAAGCAATAATAATTATTATCTCCTAATCGAGACAATACATTGAAAATAAGTTCATATAATGTAATAAAATTAGAGAAAAAATTACAATCGATTAATAAATATAATTGAATGGAACGGAAAGTTCTAATCAAAAACTGCTATACATATGAGTGATAAGTAATTGATTGCCGTTTTGTTGCTATCGATCGGCGGACGGATTGTTCGGATCACAGAATGTATTAAATAATTGCTACAAATTGTCGATTCATTGCATTCTTAAGAATCAATACATTTGTTCAGAGCATCAGAAGGTTAAGTAGTTTTTGGTTTCAATGCTATCTATAGTTAAAGGTATGTCTTGAATGTCTTGAGGCGAACGACATTCAAATGTTGTGTTCATTGCCGTTGTTCACAGAGGACTCACTACTACTGGAACTGTTCGGGTCCTTTCGGGTCAGAACTGCCATTTCGTGTTCGCGAGCCTTAAGCCGAAGCGCTTGTATACTAGTGTTGCGCCGGGAGTCGGGAACCGCACCTGAAATGGATCCGTTGTCGGCGGTCGGGCTGGCGCTTGACATCCTAAGCGGCGGCGATTGTCTTTCGACGCAATTCTGCGGGATATTCAAGAAGTGGGATGAGTTGCGAAGTCCGGCCTCGTCTCCGATTTTGGGCCTATTGTGTGATGAGGACAGGGAGGCGAGGAGGCTCTGGAATGAGTTGGACGCGTTTGCATATGGGGACAGAAAGGGATTGGCGAATGGAGAGATCGCTCCGGCGGACGGGTTCGTCAAATTTGTAGGAAAAAGTTGAGGATATGCGGCACTCAGTTCGCGGAACGGAAAGGCAGAGGCATTGGCGAAGTTGAATGAATTCGGGTTAAACATCGCCGGACTATTCAAATATCCGCTCGATTTGAGACCCGGATGTTCCATCATTGGCTTTCGATATGCGGCCGCCAGTGCCGCGTGAGGACCGAACAGAGCACCCGCATTGCCAGCCACGGCTTGTAGGGCAGCCGCCGATGCCTGGCTGTGATGACCACCCGTCCCGTGTATTGCACTCATATTATTTTGGATCACTTGTGACGGTAAAACTGTACCACCGGTCGGGTTACCCGTATTGTAAGGGTTGTAGCCATGAGTAGAACCGCCGCCACCGCCGGTCGACTTTTCCTGTTTCCGCCACTTCGCCCGTCGGTTTTGAAACCATACCTTTGGGTTAAAAGATTATAAAAATATAATTTATGACACTTTTATTTAAAATATTTAATTAAAAGTTAATGGAATCAGAGTTTGTTCGGCACTAACTCTACGCTTGT
>JAQGAJ010001271.1:0-10438 GCA_034689365.1 Liebstadia similis
ACTTAAACCAATATTTTTTTTATAACATTTCAACAGTTGTTTAAATATACAAAAAATCGATTTTCAATTTAGTTATTCGACAAATCTATAATTTTCTGACCGATAATCAAAACAATAAAAGTGAGGCCTTAAGGGCTCTGAAAGGACTGATTGTTTGGACTCTTTTGACAATAATTGAACCCTAAAATCGATAACTTTGTAAAAATATAGCGCATAATCAACGGTCAATAGTTTATTAAACGACTGTACAAACAGTTTCGATAGCTTTTGTGTAAAAGATGTTTAAATAAATTGATGTCCTAATGGTCTGTTCTAAGGGTCAGCAGTGGCTAAAAGTTGGATCCATTGGTGTTTGCGTTGGGAACCAAAACATTCTTATTTGCATTAAATCTATTTTGAGGTTTGCTTTTGGAAAACGAATGTTTTGGCCGTTGATTAGCATTATTGGCATTATTTGCATAAAACGGTCGGTGAGTGACAGCCGTCGGCACTGAGTTCGATACTGGAAAGTATGGTCTCTGAGGAGTCGGAAGAAGAAAAGGCGGCGACGCCTGCGAACCAACCAGTCGTACGTCAAGGCCTTGATTAGTGTTGGTCGGCATTCGCCTCAAGTGATTGGTCGGCGGACCGGTTGGCGCCCGACTCATGTAATTGTTGGCACCGATAAGGTTATTGATATCTACAATGTCGGGCACTTGTTGTTGGATGTAATGGTTGCCATTCGAGGCCATAATACGGCCGCCGTTCGCCTGAGTTGCCAGCAGTGGTTGACTTTTGAGCAAAGGAGCGGTTCCTCTATTTTGAGCTGCGGGTGCGCTCATGTTTGGGTTCATCGGGGCGTTCGAGTTAAGCGGTCGGTATTGTTGGTAAGACATCCCTACGAATGGAGCGATGTTTGTGCCGACAGAAACAGTTGGAGGAGTATTTGCGGGCGACGGACATGTCATCAGTGGTGAACTCGATTGGGGATTAACCCCATTGTTGATTATCCAAACCGCTCCGACATTTGATGGCATCTGTAGTTAAAAGTTTTACAAACAATGATAGGAAAGCGATCGCAAACCTGAAGCGGTGCCCCATAGGAGTGGGACATCAAGGGATTGGTCGGTAAAGTCGATTGATTGCCGGAGAAGTTGAGAGCGGGTGGAGACGACTGCATCGGAAAAGGAACTGAACTCATCTGATTAGATATCGTATGTGCCATAGAATTGAACGATAAAGGATTGAATGACGAGACGTTTGGCTGATTAGGGTTTTGGTAAATCAGACGAATCGGCTGTTGCTTTGGGTCGAAGAGTCGATTAGTCACGTGTTTCGAAACTTAAAGCTCTTGACTTACTGTGAAGTGTTGTCCTGTGGGCTCGTTATTGATCGCCGGACCGAATGCGGGAACAGAAGATAAATACAACTGTTGTCCTGATTGTAAATATTGGCTTTCCTTGAGTTGATTCAAATTTGAATCTAAAGAAAATAATGAATAAATTGAGTCAACACTGAAAAAATACCGTTTTGTTGCTGAAAAACATAATGAGGGTAATTGTGAGCCCAATGGATGTTATGTCCGAAACCCGCGTCTCTCATGACATTCCTTGGATGAGAGTTTTGGTGCCAATTGTTGTGTCGGTTGTGATGACTAGCAGTGAAATGACCTGATGTCTGATGGGATAAGACATTCCTCACTTCCGGATAATTCGAAGTCGTCTGAGACTTTTGAGCGCTCTCTTGTCTAATGCTGTTCTTTGGTGTATTCGCTCGGTTCGAGTTCAGAGCATTGATAGGACTTTGTCCTTGTCTTACATTTTGGGGGACATTGAAAGAACCAGATTTTGTTAAATGATTTTGAGTAATATTACTACTGTTGTCGGCATTGCGTGAGATTCCGCCAAAACTGCTGGCTTTTGTAACAGTGGGTCTGTTTTTGGACTGATTGTTCCCATTGTTATTCCGGGATCCTTCGGGTGCCAACAAATTCATTCGTCCAGAAGAAGATGACGACAATGGAGTTGATTTAGGAGTTGAGTCCGAATCGGAACTACAATTCAAGTGAATGCTCGGATGCGGTCCTTTCCCTTCCTTCTTGTGATGATCTGAGCCATCAGTAGTATTCAAAATGGGATTTTCCGCTTTCGGCAAATCTTCATTTGATTGACTGCTTCGAGGACTAGAATTTCTTTGCAGTAGATTAGTGTAACTGTTGTTTGGGGTTAAGTGAGTGTTAGTCTCATTGCCTTCGGTTGAGGACGAAGAGTCTTGATTGAAGATACGAGCCCTGGCCTTCTCGTAGCGCTCTTCCCGTTCCTCAAATGACTTGCTTCGAGTCGCGTCACAAATGATTCCGTTCTGACGATCAGGACTTTTCTCTTTGCCGTCAAAACTAACTGAAGAACTGCTTCCATCTTCAAGTGAGGCCGAATCGCGCTTAAGAATAGATTTCTTCGGTTCGTATTCTAAGTCTTCTTTTATGAAGTCCTTGAATTTCATGTCTGGAGTTCTAGTATTCTTGCACTTATTGACCACAACTGAGTTACCAGTTATGTCTACGTTGTGCTCGAAGCCGAACAAAGCGGCCACTCTGTGGACAAGCATTCGGTTGTAAGAACTCATTGGAAAGAACTTATGAGTCGTCTTCTCCTTGTCTTTGACCAAACCATTCAATTCTTGTTCAATCTTAAGTAAGAATACTCTGTCCTTCTTATTATTCTGGAGAGTTTCCATCAGAAACTGCTGGACATCGGTTCCGGTTAAGTCTGAATAGTTCTCTGTACTCGAATCTGTAGTTCATAGAAATCAGTTAAGTTTGTTGTCATCGATGGCACGACTGATACCTCTCGAAAGAGATGGGGAACTCCTGTCCAGACTCCCCGACGAATTCACCTGATATTTATCGTTATTGATATTACTTGAAGTTAAATGTCCTGATTGTGACTGAAATGATTGCATTTAGTAATGCAATTCAAAACCAATTATGAAATACCTGTGAATTTTGAGATATGACTGATAAGCTTTGGAGAGAGTCCTCGTTGTCAGAGGTCTGTGTCGGTGGTGGGGACGCACTGGTGTCGCGAACCGCCTCCGCGCGGGCCAAACATTTGCCTCTCTGTTGGATTAAATCGATCATAATTTTTGAATACTTTTACGACAGAAATACCTTTTTCTCTTTATTGTCATCAGTCGAGAGATTATTGCTTTCAGTGACATTCAGTTTTATGGCAATTGATTTTCCAAGTTCTTCGATATTCTTCGTCACTGATTGTTCGTTCAGATCAATGTCATTACAGACTTCACTCTTGTCATTGACCTTAAATATGATTCAAATGAAACCAAATTCAAACGCAAAATACGACAATTATCACAAACCATAGATTTGTGGCCGCTTTTCTCTTCGACCGAATTCACGTGAATGGTTGGCGTAAAAGTGGTTTCGCCGTTGAGGCCATTGATTAAGTGATTGGACTTCTCGTTGCAGTCCATGCCATCTACGGTCAAATCGATCTCTTCCTGTTTGGAGAGCCGCCTTCGGTGAGTCGGTTCGCTCATCTGCTTTCGGGAGTGGTGTTTGTGGCCGTTGTACTTCCGCGTTGCCATCTCTTCGGGAATCACTTCTTCTTCGGTAAATGCCTTCAAACGTGAGTTGACTTGCGATTCAAAACAAATCCAAACACTTTTAAGAAAGTGTCAAAACGTTGAGCGGTTTCGACGTTAACCCCAGTATTGACCAAACAATGGCCCGAATCTCACATTCAGTACAAGACTTTTCACTAAAGTCTCATCCATTTTAAAACCTATTGATTAGACAATTATCATATAATTAGTCGACAATTGAATCAAATCTATCGACTGATTGATCGATGAGTGAAATCCCATTTAATATCAATCAAATTGTTTGAAAGCAATGAAAGGATAGTTGAAAATAGTGTCGATGTCTTTGACTAAAACATTGAGTGATTTCAGTCTCACTAATGGGTTATATATATGTCTATAGTCTTATAGAGCTTAACAATGACCTAAAATCACTCGATTCTCATCGTTAATGTCCTCGTTTGACAACACTTCTGACCACTGGTCACCCGATATCAGTCAAATTGATTGGTTTCGGTCAAGACTTACCATGTTTTGGGTATAAATAGCGTTAAAGCGAATGAAAAATTGGATTAAATACAAAACAATTTAGATATAAATTCCGGCATTTTTGATGTCAACTGATGTGAAGTACACTAAAGTATATACAAAACTAAACTTCAACTCAAAGGACATGACGTTTGAGGGGAAGTATGACAACCGATAGAGACCTCCGCCTCATCTCAACCCCACTCCTCGACGTCTCCCCTCCCGTCCCCTCCCGTCACCCACCGATCCTCTCGACCATCGTCTCCGACAAACACAGATTCTTGAGCTCGAGTTCCCGAAGTTATGAACGTTTAGTAAATGACCGCAAATTAGATATGATTTTAACAAACTTTCAAAGGGTTAACCATTAACTCAGTTGTAATTAGTTTGACAACTAATCCCTAATCCCAACCCTAATCCCAGCCCTAATCCTATCCCAAGTCATGTCCATAATTACGATAACTATCTGTCAATTGATTGTCTAATCAGTGAAAACACTTGATATGAGATTGAAGTGAATTATTGAATACGAGGTCAGAAAAGATGAGTTCAATACAGGTTTGATCGAAGCGAACACCTCTACAGAGGACTGAAGTCTAAACCACTGAAGAGTTGATGCAATCGTTTCAGCAATGAATCGGTTTTTTGTCCAAATATTTATAAACTATTTATAAATTATTGATTTTTTGCAATAAATTAGTTTAAATTGTATGACAACTAAAATGCCTTCAATTGAGTCAAATTTGGTGGACTTGTGTTCACTACTTTACCCGAAGAAGTGCTGTCATCAGATCATAACTGATTTCACGTATACTAAGCCATGTGTGACAACAGTGGTGTCCAAGACTATGGGTTATGGGATAATCTTGGGCTCAACTTTGGTCAAAATGCCTCAATTGCTGAAAATATTGGGCGCTAAGAGTGGCGAAGGGATCAGTTTCTTCGGTGTTGTCCTCGAACTAATAGCGATGACATTTTCGGCGTCCTATGCCTTCGCCAATCGGTTCCCATTCAGCGCTTGGGGCGAAACACTGTTCCTGATGGTAGTGACCGCAGCCATCGGTTATCTTGTCCTCAAATACGAGCGCAACGGTCTTTCGGCCCTCTCTTTCATAATTGCCTATTCGTCGATCACTTATCTACTGATGAGTGGTTTGACTCCGTTATCGGTATTGTGGTCTCTTCAAGCCGTAAACCTTCCGCTGGCCATCTCTGGAAAGATGCTTCAGGCCCTCAATAACTACCGAATCGGACACACCGGCCAATTGTCGGCCATTACCGCTTGGCTCATGTTTGGCGGCGCTTTTGTCAGAATCTTCACATCAATCCAAGAAACGGGCGATCAATTGGTTGTCGCGACTTTCGCGGCCGCCTCTTTGGCCAACTTCTTAATTGTTGGACAAATACATTATTATTGGAACCAAACCAATAAGTATTTGGAGAATGCGACCAAAAAGAAGAAGTTATAACCAAAAGTATATTTAAAGAATTTCGGATCGATTTCCCGATCGATCGGACCATACATTTAGTTACCGATTGTTCCGAATATTTTGTCCTTTCATTTGTTATACAATTAAAGACCAATTTTTGTTAATTACAAACAATTCAATGAATTTAGTTTAGGAAAAGTTTATTTCATAATTGATTTAAAGTTCAATAAAATTTTAAAACTAATAAATCGGATAATATCTGAGAACCGATGATTTTAAGAACCGCTGAAAAGAGAGACAAATCTTAATATATGTCTGAAATGAAGACAATTTGATTGCTTACACAATAATATTGTTGATGGGAATGTGGATCAGTTTGACAAAGAAGCCGATGAAACCCATTATAGCGAACCCGATGGCAGTGGCCATCGCTATCTTCTGGAACTCTGCCGAAGATTCAAAGGTAAAACATTGAAACACTCAATACGTGTTCAAACCTTTTCGGTCCGGTTTCGTACATCTCTTCACCAAACGAATCGAGTCTTTGGCGAACTGTCGTCCGGGCTCTACGAATGACATCACTTGATCCATGTCTGAAGAATAGTCTTGTGGTCAGAGTTGTGACCGAATTGATCGCGATTTCAATGCAAAGACAGTTAACGACTGGTCTTTCAGTACACGTATTCCGATATCGATTATAACTACAATCAATTCTCTCGTTTCAGATCTCAATCACTCTTCAAATCTCACAATCAATTTGAAGATCACTTCAATTCATTCAATTTCTTTCATTAAAATATCATTAAATAATAATTTAATTTAATTTTAATCTTAGTTTGAAATGAATTAAATAAAATTAATACAAAAGAGTGTTGACTGTAGTGATCAATAGCTGTGTTGTCGTCATCGATGGTCGATATGATGGCAAAGGTTTGCCACAAATGATGTCTTCTGAGAGATCGTAAGCGACGGACGACTCTATTGGCGCTCAAAAGAGTGAATCGCAGACAAACACAACACAACTGTTTGGCAAAGAATGGCCTCATTATTGACAACAAGACCTCACTTGTGATACCTTTCCTTCGCGATCAGGGATACCGTCGGACGTTATACTGACCAGTCATGAGTAATATAGCACAGGTATGTGATCGGCCGTCCCGTCAACCGCACTCTCGACCCGACGGAACTGACCAAAGCGACCGATTATACGAATGACAACCAATTTTGTTTTGTTTGACCACAAATAGGAACTAATCAGACATTATTAGTCTAAGAACTCAATTGTCTTATATGATGAACAATGACGTCGGATAACCGTCGGGCAAAAGTGTGGCCTCAATTATGAGCGCTTGTGTCCAACCAAAAGGTTCTGATCCACAACACGGCTCAAGCAGTGACCTCAAGACATCCAGTGTTACCATAATTGGTACTAATTGTAACTCTGAAAGCAATCTTTACCACAATTACGTTAATGAGGTAGCGATCGCTTCAATCCCTTCTCTTCATACTCTTTCAACTCTCAACTGTTCGGACATCGGAATAGATGTCAACAGTTATGACAGTCCGCCGAAAAATCAATCGCAGCATTCCATCAGTGCATCCATGCCTTCGATGGCATTCAAATCATCTTTTATACAAATACCGTTCGGATGGAAGCGGGAACTCATCGACGGACACATCGTTTACTACAGTCCGACCAATGTTTGCATACAGTCTATCGAAGAGTTGTCTATTTATCTGCAGAGTGAGGGCACCGATAAGACAGGACTGGAGTGTCCGCTACACATCGAAACCGCGTTCAGTTTTGACGCCACCATTGCTTCCAAGCCCTATGACATAGAAGTGGCCAAACATAGCAATCAATGGCCAAAACAGTTATGCAATTATAAGCGACAGATCATTGCTTTAGCCACTTATAGACATTACTCTCTCCAAACACAACAACTGATTGCAGAACAACAAAACCAAAGCCAATTCCAGCACAAGAGTGGAATTGATAGTGAATCACAAAACCATGACCTGAAAACGGGTTTAAAACAGTTACCAATCAGTGGCCACAATGAGACCCAAGAAGTATCTAATTTTGTCGATATCTCAGAGGATAATAATATCAGTGAAAGGAAACCATCAAAACATTCGTCCATCGAATCGACTCTTAATTTACAAACCAATCAAAAGAGTAATAAATGTGAGCAATCGATCGGAGGGACGGCAACAGTAATCACTACTAATTGTCCTAATCTTTTGCCCAACAATATTCATCGATTTCATAACTCTAATGAAAAACAAGTCTTCGGAGGACATCCTCAATATGTTAGGCAGACTTCCAATTGTGACAATCACTGTCAGTATTCGGTGCCAATTGGAAGCGAACCTCTTCGAGAAGGTCTCCACTCGTTCTGTATATACGATCAGAGTGTCAATAGCGGTGTTTATTCGTTTTCGACCTGTAATTCCAACCAAATGTCAGTCCAACCAAATGAAAACAAGACATCGATATATCTAACGCCACAAAACGCAGCAAATTATGGACAAATGATTTCTTACGATAACTCTAACGTCAATTTGATTCAGTCATCACATCCACATGTGATCAGTGCCGAGGAGTACAACCACTACAGTCATGCCTTCCATCCTTCAGACGGTATGTGTAATCCCGGTCTGACATCGATCCCGTCATACATCCCAATCCCGTCGGCCAACGCCAACACCGGTGCCATTTCGTTCAATGCGAATGCTTTGCCATCAAATGCCATAACTCTAAACCCGACATATCATTCTCCATCTCAAGACACATCTCACTGTCACCCACAGAGTAATATATCAATACTTCCGGCCAATTCTCCGATGCCTCCGATATCTGTTCCAAATGTGACAACAGTTACGACTTCAGTATCAGATGTCATTCCGACCGTTGGTATCGGACAGCAGATAATCAATACGACCAACACTTCTGGTGCGCCACAAGTTCTTCAGTTTATAAATTCTGTGCCATTGACTCAAATCACGGCCAATACAGTGACAGTTCTTCAGCAAAGTCCTGCTCAAGAAGTGTCAATGCCGGCCACGACTTTGATCATACCTCAGTTGATGTCATCTCACGACCACTCGATGGTCATTAACCACGCTATGGCTCCTCAGACGGCCGTCTTTCCACACATAGCCACGGCTTTTCCCAATACTATTAGTATAGCAAACGCTTTACCTTTGCCTCAAAGAACTATTACCGAATCGGTGAAGCCTTCGAGAAGTCGGAGGCGTAAAGAGTATCCCAGAACTAACCGAACACATCCTCCAACTGTTGCATCGATTCTGAAGCGCGCGGACAACGAAAAGAAACAAAAAGAATTGAGTGATAAACAAAAACAACAAAAGGACCAGAATTTGCAAACCATTAGTGAAATCAATGAATCTAATTGTGAGTCTTCTCCGGATAGCCATCAGAAAGAGTCGATAAGTGTTGCCGTTCAGAGCGAACTCGTCGTCGATTCGGACAACTATTGGTAGTTATGAATCTAGTCTATGGTCAACCATCAGATGGCTATTCAGAATAGCCTGTCATCCCTCCAAGAACTAGATGAACACTGTTTGAGCTTCACATTTAGCAGTTTGTGCTTTAGATTCTTGAATGTGGGTTATGTTCGAGTGATGACAGACTCGATAGCATTTTCAGAGAAAGTCCGTCAAAATAACATAAAAGTAATAATTTTTCTTCACTTCTCAAATCTGAGGTCAATTCCGAGCGATCGTATCGATTGACGGATCTTTCGATGTATAGCACTGACTGTATGTTTGTATCAACAGAACTACCCAAAGGGTATAGCAAAGGGGGTGAAAGGTTTACCCACGAGTTGATGTCATCTGTTTAGTTAAGTCTTGACAAACAAGAGGTCAAGAGTGAGGTCATAACACCTGTAATTGTATTGAAATGTATGTATTGTTCAGAGTGTTAGTGAGTCGACTGACCACTTATGCCTTTACTCATCCCTTTCCTATGTCTCAACCAGAAGGTAACAAATGGGCCTTTTTCTAAACTAAACGCACCCATGGCTACAATAGAATGAGCACACTTTCATTGATTTGTTCTAATACTTCAGAGAAGAGATCATTAGATGGTAACAGTACTGGATATCAAACTGGATGTGATATTTGTCACCTTCTGGTCCTATCACTGATAACTCGAGCAATTATTTATCTTCTGATTTGTTATAACAGTAAACATCAAATAAATTAACTTTAAATCCAATCCAACTCTCAATCACTATCTTTAAATCGAATCGTCTAAAAGTTGAATACGAAGTGTAATCGAGTGAACTCGAGGTTGTTTTCAAATCTAAGTTTGATAACGAATCTGCAAACAGACACCGAACAAGACATTTGTCACATCCCTTCAATCCCTCCCCGTTTTCACCTCTGATTTCAAGCGATTCCCAAAAATCTATGATTTGATAAATAGTATTAAAGTCGAAAAGAAATTTCGAATTCACAAAAAATGTTTATTTCATCGAATTCAAGGTTAGATTAGGAGAAGAGACCAATCGCTTAGCGCTCAGACTCGACAAACAACCAGATATTGACTTCGAGTATAAATTCAAGTAATTTCCTAAAAATTCCTCAAATAAAGCATTTTTCGAGTCATTCGGTTTCACAGACTATTGGTATTTGAATCGGTATTTGAGTGAAGATGGCATCAGAACTCGGTATGACTTACAAACTCATACTTTTAATTGTAAATTAATTGTAATTAAACTAATTGTTCGCTAATTTATTAACCATTTGTATAACTATTATGTAAAGCGATTCCTATTTGCATCTAAAAAGTTATCCAAATGTGAGCCCACTTTGGATGACATGTGAAGACCCGATCTGTTGATCACTGATATTATTGTAGATTTAGTTAA
>JAQGAJ010001272.1:0-10435 GCA_034689365.1 Liebstadia similis
GATCCATCATTATTTCCTTCAATTCATTTTAATAAACAAGGATTGAATTTCGATCCAAAAACAAATAAAGATGAGAACAACATTGATTTGGTTCCATATGATCAGAAGAAGATATATGTTGTTAGTAATATCACAGGAAGACCAACTTTAAATCTTAACTATAATAAAAGAAGAAAAGTTCCCGACATTGTTTATATATATTGCAATATTGTAACAGAATCCTATGTTCTTAATCAAAAGGTTAATCTATTACAAATGTTTTTGTTGGAATCGAATCCTGGTATAAAAAATATCACAATTGATTTTGAAAATATAATTTATATACCATTACGGATTGAAGAAATCAATTCAATCAGTATTGAAATGCGAGATCCACAAGGCAATAATCTGTATTATAATGAAGGTTCAATAACTGCAATTTTAAAATTCAGACCCATAGAACAAATATAAATAAAAATGTGTTCACGAAATTTTTGTGATTATGAAAATTATTATTTGGACCAAGCTGGCGGGAAATTGGACATTTCCTATTATAGAGCTTTACCAAGCCAAAGAGGTTATGGAAGATTTTCATCCCTTGCTCGAAAATATGGGATACCAGCTTTGAAATATTTATTGAAACAAGGATTTGAGTTTGGAAAAAATATTTACAGTGATGTGAGAGAAGGTAAAAATTTGAAAGAATCAATGAAATCAAATCTCAGAAAGCGTGTTTCATCAACACTTCAAGATGTTGGAGAAAAAATATCTCAGTCAGGTAGTGGAGTTAGGAAGAGGCCAAGATTCATGTTGAATAAAAGAAAGAAACCCAAGTCAAAAAGATCCAAAAAGAAACGGAAGAGAGGAAAGAAACGTTCAAAACTTTTAAGAAAGAAAATTAAATTTTCGTCAGATATATTCAATTAAAAATGTCTCATGAAGTTATGCTTGGTGAATTGGACTTATTCAAAAAAGTCCAATTCCAAGGACAAATCGAAAGTTCCCAACTGGTTCAATACCGTCCAATATCATCTATCAACGATACTTCAACTATAGAATTTGATATTCCAATCGGTTCAGACGAATATTTGGATTTGGAACATGTTTATATTATGATAAAAGGAAAAGTGGTGAAATCAAGTGATGGTACAGACTTTGCAGCTGCAGATGATATGAGATATTCTATCATCAATTACGCTTCGAATGCTATATTTGACCAACTTGCAATATATTTGAACGGAACCTTGGTTTCACAATCAAGCAAAACTCATCATTATTTGTCTTTCATTCAAACTCTCACTGAAAATAATCAATTGGAAGGCCTAAATTCTTTAGCTTGTGGAGGATTTAGCTCCTCATATGGACTTGATGCCTATGATCATTCGGGAATTGATAGCGATTTATTTAATATAGTTAGACGAAGTAAAATGTTTACACTATATGCAAGATGTCATGGTGATATTTTTAGAGTTGATCGATTACTACTCAACGGTGTGAATATTCATTTGGCATTTTCTCGAGCACCAAATTCATTCATTTTTAGAGGAGCTGCTGCAGTAGCGCCTGTTGCTCCGGCTCCTGGATTAAACGCTGCTGAGCCAAAACTTGAGCTAAGAGAATGTGTAATATTTGCAAGAAAAGTTAAACCATCTCCAATGCTTTTGATAACACAATCTAAAGTTTTACAACAGAACAAAGCAATTTATCCTTTGAAAAGAACAAATATAAAAGTCATCAATCTACCACCGAATCAAAATACATTCACTTGCGATAATATATTTATGGGTCAAATGCCATGTAAATTGATTTTAGGATTGGTCTCTAATAATTCATTTTCTGGCACCTATTTAACAAATCCATTCGATTTCAAAAATCATAATCTCAGCTATTTAGCAGTATATATCAATGGAGATATGTACCCAAAAACTCCTTATGAACCCGACTTTGCGAATTTAAATTACCAGAGGGAATACTTTAGTTTCCTCACGAACCTCTGTTCTATAAATTCAAATTTGATACCACCAATCGACATGGTCAATTGGGCTAAAGGGCATTGTCTATATGCATTCAATTTTAATGCCGACTTTAAAACAACTTCTGGCACAGATTTTATTAATCTACCAAAAGAAGGGTTCCTCAGCATTGAGCTCAAATTTAGTCAAAATCTTAATGAGGCTTTAAAACTAATATGTTATGCTGAGTTTGACAACACAATTGAAATTGACGAAGCTCGAAACGTAACAGTGGATTTCAGTTAAAATGAATACATTAGAAGTGGAAAAGTTTTTAAGGAACAATAAGTTCACTCGGAAAATTTTCAAAGGTGTTATCCCAATTGATTATTTGCCGATGAGTTATGTATCGAGGCCAAGTGCATACATTATAAATACCGGCAAATCAAATACTGAAGGTGAACATTGGTTCGCTCTATTCATTCCGAGAATTGGACCTATTGAATATTTCGACTCATATGGATTGAAGCCCATTAATCCAGAAATCAACCAATTCATCAAATATAATAAAAAGAAGTTTATTTATAATCATTTTAAAATACAGGCAAATGACTCATATAATTGTGGAAAATATAGTATATTCTATCTTTATTTACGATGTAAAAATATTACAATGAGAAGGATTTTAAAGTTCTTTGTTAAATCTAAATTATACAATGATATATTTATCACAAAACTATTCAATAAAATTAAAATTTGAAAAAGATTTACTGCTGATTTACTTATCCATTTACATTTTTATAGTGCCCATAGGGCAATGTGTGTATACCATCATCTAAAATATAGCGTTTATCGTCGAGTGAAGTAAATATTAATTTACTTAACTCGATAGTTTTCAAACGATGTTGTAGACTCTGAATGCGAGGCATTTTACAAAGGTATAAATCGTTATTTTCTATAACATTTCTATAATGTTGGTGTTTAACATATTTGTTGAGAATTGCTCTGTTTAAACCTTTAGCAGTACGTTTTTCTGTTTCGTCATTGAATAATATTGA
This sequence comes from Liebstadia similis, assembly GCA_034689365.1. NCBI lineage: Eukaryota > Metazoa > Arthropoda > Arachnida > Sarcoptiformes > Liebstadiidae > Liebstadia > Liebstadia similis. The sequence goes on from JAQGAJ010001272.1 coordinate 2,990, forward strand.
GTATAGTTTAGATTTGATTCCAATAAATTCTTTTATCTCCTTCGCAGCATTCTCAACTTTCAGAAAACCTAATTTCTTTTTATGTTTGTCGTCATAACAAAAATGATCTTGCGGAAAATTACTAAAGTCCATAATATGTCCGAACACATATTTTAAATCATACTCAATATTTTCAGTTTGTATTTGAAAAATGAAACTATCGGTATCTGTATAGAGAAGATCTAAATTATTTTTATAATGTTTTTTGAATACATTATAATAAAGCTTATACATATAATTTTTGGCATATTCAAGTACAGTGAAACCCATATAGATAGGCTTATCTAAAACGACACAATTTTTATTCATTTTAAATAAAGCTAAATCTTCATTTAAGATTTGAAAGTTCTGAAATAAAGGATTCTTTATATTTTTTAAACATTGATTATGATGTAAAGCTATTTTCACATTCAAATGTTTACGTTTGTCTTCAATTGTTTTTCCATACAAACTATTCGGTAAAAGTTTATGTAGTTCTGTTTTGAATTCGTTTTTGGCAGCTGCTCGCAAAGATGCATTCAATGTTATATAAGGCTTAAATATATAAGCTTGTTCAAAAGACAAAACACTGTGGATTTTCGTTAATTTTAACCCCAGTCGTAAGTATAACTTTAAATTTTTAAAATGAAGTACATAATGATTTTTATCCCTTACAGTTAATAATAATTTTTCTGTAGATGTTCTAGTGAGACCATAAGATTTTAAATCGTCTATTAATATTTTTTGAAATTTACTCAAATCTTTATCCAATATTGTGCCTCTCTCAGGGGCTAATGGGAACTGTTCATGAAAGTCATGTAAAGACTCATCATATTTTAAATCGCATTCTATGATATAGCCTATTTTACCATTTGTTTTCATGTTCTTCCAATCTATCGATTCATATTCTTCTGGATTTATAAATTTAAAATTTCTCACAGGTAATAAATTGTTGAGACAATAACCGTATAAATTATTTACATCTAGATTGATTATATAATTAATTTTTTTAGTGACATCGAAGTTTTCAATTTGTGGATTGTTTGCTCTCGCATACCTTTTCATAACTCCACAAATACCTCCTCGAATACCCAACTCTATGAATTTATACATTGTTGAATCTTGTATTAACTCGAATTTTGCTTTGGTATATTTAACAGCAGCGTCCCAACTTAATCCAGGAATAGAGTAATAATGGCAAACATCTAGTTGAAAAAGTTCATAGATTTCGTTTCTGAACTTACAAAATATATCACCTAATAGACAACTGTCTAATAAACAGTAAAATTCTGTATATTCTCTGAGATCTTTAAATTTGAATATATCCCAAATTTTTTGTGCCATTTCATAGTCTTCTTTGGATATATTCTCTTTCCTTAAATCCGAATAAAAACTTTCTATTGGTGGTAATTCTGTCTCATTGAACTTCTCGAAAGAATCCATATACTCATACATATAAGCTGATTTTCTAAAGAGAAGTTTTTTATAATCAGCATTTTTGATAAAATTTTTGAATATTTGTGAGACAATTGGGAAATTATGATTTGATTTTACCAAATTTTGTGTAAGTTTATCAAGAGAATTACTCATAAATTGATAACTGTCCAAAAATTTCATATTGTCAATTGAAAATCCTTTAAATTTTTCGAATGACTGTGGAATTATTTGAACTTTATTAAGATCACAAACAAACCTTTTATTGAGCCCTTCAATCAAAAAATGTTCATCATAATTAGTGAGGTTATGAAAAAATACTGGAATTTTCTTTGGTATTCTGAATTTTAAATTACATTCATTGTGCAAAACAAATCTAAAATTTCCGGTTAAATGGTCATGATCTAAACATTTAAAATTTTCCTCAGTGAATGGTTTACGGCAAAGATCACAACGAGTTGTATTTTTAATACGTAAAATTTCAAGATGTGTTAATTTTTTCATTTCTTTATAAACTGATAACTTAGCATATATTCTCATTGTTAATAAGCGCAATGTTTTATAGAATTCTTCGATACAATCCTTCCCCGTATATACTCTACTGAAAATTACATGAGATCTATCATTCACTGCTATAATAGAAAAAGTTGCTAATATATGTTCATTGAGTTGTTTAGAACTCTTCGATAAATCTTGTTTATTTTCCATTAGTATAGACTCAAAATCAGCAAAGACCATGAATGGATGGCGATAACAGTTTTCATATTTTTTGAATTCATAATTGATTTCTGAGGGCATAATTTCTAGTTGTGGTTTAAATCTATTACAAATTACCATATGCCTATTTAACTCTCCATTTGTTTTATATCCTTTTAAACATCGTTGACAAAATTTTCTATAACTACTCGTTTTCTCACCGAAAAGCCTATTGAAATCTTTAATATAAAAATAATGATTTTTGTATCTCAAAATATTAATTGTATGTTTTGCTTCAATTTTAGATATGTATATAGGGACAACAGTTGATCTCAATGGCATTATATTCTCCCAAGAATAAAGATTTATTTTTATATTCAAATGATGATTATCTTTTTCAAAAAATTTGATTTCTCTCAGGCCTACTGGAAAGGTAATTCTGGAAATATTTATAAATTTCATATACTTTGACAAAACGCTTGGTCTTTCTATGTGAAGTGTAGTTTTTAAATTTTTCATTTTATAATCGTATTTAGCTAGAAAACCTAGAACACAATCTATAAAACACCTATCATGTTTAACTTTATTCTTAACTATGTTAAGAGCTCCTTTCTTGGTAATATCAGGAAATTCTCTTTTGAAATCAGAAATACAACTGCCAGCTTTAATTGGTATATACATGGAGACAAGTATGTCTAATCTATCAATATCCAATAATTTCCAGCCACTTCCTTTACCTTCAAAAGATTGTATTGAATCATCAAAGAAATTTGATATTTCAATCAGGTACTTTGTTAAATTTATAGATGAATTGATTATTTTTTGCTTCGTACAAAAATACCCAATAGTGTATGTTACGAGTGGACCAATATGCCTTGCAAAAGAACATTGAATACAAATCTGTAGTTTGATAGACTTTAAATATTTTATGATTCTAATTAATAAATCTAAAATGTCATTTTTGTATTTCACAAAAAACTTATCGATCTCACAAAAACTTTCTTTTGGAAACAATTCAAACATTTGTAAAATGCCTTTAAAAGCTGTTTTGGTTCTTTTAAACACACTTTTTTTCGATAATGGTATATATTTATCACTAATACCAAAACCAATTTGTTTGTTCTCATTTATGATATGGTCAATAATGTTATATTTACCCAAAATGAATTTTCCACAATTTTTACATAAATAAGATTGATTTTTAAAGAATCTACACTTTAACATATGAGATTTTAGTGAACCAATAGTTACAAAAATTATACCACAGAAAGGACAGGTCAGATATTTTTCTATTTTACCGAAATTGCTTTTTAATTCGTGTTGAATTCGATTGTGGTTCATCAAGTCTTTATGTGATTCAAACATCTCATAACAATGGTGACAACTGAAGTTTTCGATATAAAACGTTTCTTGTGTTGGAATCATTTGAGTTGTTTTTCGATCCAGTTGGTTTTTATGTTGCGAAGGTTTATGTGTTGAACCACTTTTATTTTGTTTATGGTTTGCTATATAAAGAAATGAAAATAAATTAATTTCAGCATTAGATATGGCAAATCAAAAGAGTAATATAATTAAAATTTCATCAGCTATAATATATTTGATTTTTCTATTTTCAATCACAATAAAAATATCAAATTATATAAATGAAATTATTAACAAATGTGATAAATATCCCATTGATTCTACTATCAAGTTAGAAGAATGTTATATAACTATCCACAACTTCATCAAATTCAACGCAACAGCTATATTCAAGAATACAAATTCACTGGATGGGATTGATTGGCAAAATGATCAGAATTTCAAAACTTATATATATTCTTATACAAGACCGTATTTGATAGAACTTATTCAAAATTCCACTGAAAACTGTTTATGTTCCGAATAATTGAATTAACTTTTCATAATCTGTCAATTTCCCACCGTAACCAACAACCATCTTCTCAATGGATTCAGGTTCTGTTAGCGAGTTTCAAGTCAATTTTCGATGCAAGGACTGATGTCATCTGCGATCTATGACCTGGTCTCTCACAGAACACAAATTTGGTACCGAATATTACGGGTTGACAGATTAATTGAAAAGTTAATGTAATTATATTTCATAAATAAAATTTCAAAATATTCGATTCAAAGCTTTTTATTTTTGTAAGAATTATTCATAAAATATAACTGAATAAAATTATAATAGAGCAATAATTTTCTCAAGAGTATTCGTTAGTATATTCGAATAGTAATTAAACGATAGGATATCGATATTTTTGATCAGAAAATATAACTGGTAATTGATTATATACAACTGGTAATTGATTTTATATAACTGGTAATTGATTATATATTGAACATTGATTAGTTCTATTTAATATTCGGGTATTATATAAGAGTTTCCAATAAATTTTATTCCTTATTTTGATTGGCGAATAAACCAATTTTTCCAATTGCTTTTCTTAATTGTAATTCTTTCATTCAGGCATTACTCAATCTTTCCCATCAATTCTTTCAGGCATTCAATGACATGAGGAACATATCTTGATTGAATCCCGAACTTGAAAGAACTGGCAACGGGCTTGTTGTCCTTGCCTTCCCAGACTCTGTAAATGCATATTTCATTACCGTTTATAGCCATTCCAAGGGATCCTATAGAATTTCATTATTAAATATTAAACATAAGTGAATCTTACCAATACGCCTTGCACATTTGAGTGCAATTTGCTCATCGTCTGCATACACCTTTTCAAAATCAGTATCACTGTGAGCAGTTTTGCCATTCTTGGGCTTCTTTTGGTTGGATTTACCAGAAACAGAGCCAGGGCTTTTATTCATTCTCTTTCCAGGGGTTTTTTTGGAATGAATTGGTATCGGAGGCGACAGAATAGCATCAGATTCTGATTCATTGCAACTATCTTCTTCGTTTGGATGCATTATAGCATACAATTCACCTGCACTTTGCGGTTTAGGCATTTGCGTTACAAGTCGAAGCTTGAACTCAAACTATGAATTCAGTTCAATTCAAATAGCGTATTTATACCGAATTTCGAAAACAAAAACAAAAAAAACCTTGGATTTGTTTATGATTTCATTCCAAAAACAAGGGGTTTCCCCTTGTTTACAAGGTAAATCGTAAATATGGTGATTAAAAATGACATTCAAATTGAAAAAAAACTTATTCACAGTTCGATCAATAGAAACCAAGGTCATAATGACAATTAAACATGACCAATGTCAAGGATACTCAAATAACTTTAATAATAAAAAAGTATTGTGAATCTAATCATTTATTCATATAGAATATTACAATAAGAAAAGAATCAAAAATGCCAGGCAATTATTTCATCCCTAACACGATATTGATAATAAATACTTTCTAAAGGATTATAAAAAAATTCTTTAAATTTCAATTTTAAATTCTTCGGGAGCGTATTCAGATCTCTTGTGACGTTAAATCCTTCAAATTTTACTTTAATCCTCTTCTCATCATTCCGTTTCGCCAAATCAATTAGAGCGTCCAAAATATCTTCATTAATGTGAGTACAGTCGCTGATTTTTAGATACTCAATATTGGTGTTCTTCAAAAAATTAATGACACCGGTATTTGTGATACCAATCATAGAACACAATGCGAGTGTTGAAAGTGTCTTAATATAACCCAGCTGATTTAAACATTCGTCATCGATGTGATTTGCTTTGAGAAACTTCAAAGTTTTCAACTTTTTACAGAAGCGAGACAACTTTCCAAGCGATGGATAACCTATACGACAGGTGTTGTTATGAATTGCTCCGAGATGAAGTGTTTTAAGATTTGAACAATTCTTTATTACTGGAAGTAATGATTCATCGGTCAAAACCGATTCTGTTTGATTATGTCCGTCTTCTGCAATCAAAAATGATTCCAAATTTTTCAACTTTGCAAACTCTACAAGATAAGATCGTTTATATGAAGCAAAAGTCAGTGTAATGCCTTTAAGGGATAACATATTAAAACTTATGATAGACCAATCTACTGCGTGATACCGGTCTACCACTAATCCAAGAAATGTTAGATTTTTCCCCGATCCTTTTACCAACGATTGCAGTGCGATATTCATATCGTTCAGATGATGGAGACCAATATAGAGTCCTTTAATACATGAACTCAAATATTTAAGAGAAGCCATAGTTACTAATATTCCTGGGTTGATCGCGTGTAAGGTTTTGAGGTTTATTAGATTTTTCACCAAACTTTCAAAACTAGAATCAATATACAGATAATTAATATTCTTAATGAATTATTGATAATTAATTTATACAAACCTTTCTTCTGTTATTGCACAATTTGAGATATCAATGAATGTTATTTGAGTGAAATTTATAGTCAACAAATCAATTCCAAACCGAGAAAGCCCACGGCATCCCCAAATCGATAAACTTCTCACTTTAGAACAGTCTTTCAATAGTAAACAAACCAAAGTATCATTGACCATGAAATTCTTTATCAAAATTCTCTCCAAATTCGGGAAAAATGAGAGATAATTATGAAAATTTTCATAATTGAGAGCCGGTGGTTTTATTCCAATCAATTGTTCACCAACATAATAAAGTTCTTTACGTTGAGATAGTAAATAATCAATATTATAACACCAACGTGGACTAACACTTCTGAGCGGTATTATAGAACGCCATTGACATTTCTTCATTAATTCTTTGAAAACCTTCTGTAGAATTTCATTTGGCAAAGTGTTGAAGATATCTTCGGTCAGTCTTTTGAAATAATTATGTTCATAACTCGGATCACTGGATTTGCAGATTCTTTTAATCAAATTTTGATCGACATTGAAATCTCCACTATAACTGGCAATCGGTTCTTCACTCCCGTCCAGAGAGATCCGTCGTTTAAAATTTTGCTGATCAGTATCATATGAAAGAGACATGATTGATAAAACGAGAAGTGAAATATAATAATCATTTATCTATTTAAATAAATTATTTGAAGGTCTGTTTTCAAAATAAGTAACATCAATCAGTGCTTATAGTTTTCAAGGATATTCGAATTCATAAACAAGTCGAAGGTTATTTTTTTTCTTAAAAATTCACTCAAGTCAGTTATCACCAAAGTTATCTTAAAGGGAAAACCTGTGAAAAAGCATAGAATACTAAACTTCATATAGTAACTTCAAATCATTATCGCTCATCTATAACCATACACTACTCTTGGGAGGGGGGGAGATCGGAGGGAGAAATAATTTCACATCACATTCACTCATCTATAACCATACACTACTCTTGGGGGGGGGGAGATCGGAGGGGGAAATAATTTCACATCAC
>JAQGAJ010001273.1:0-10433 GCA_034689365.1 Liebstadia similis
AATGTACTCATAGACCTAATAATAATGTGAAGGTCTATTAGATATTGCAATGTTGATCGAGTAAATACCCTCAATAACAATATTATCAAAACCTAACGTCCAGTTTATAGCAAACAAAACTAATCGATCGATCGGTTTCGGTCTCATTCGAGGTAAGGCTTTGTCACCTGAGCTGACGTATAGGACGACCGACCGACCGAACCCACGACAGCGCCGAATGAATTTGGTTTTACGTAATTATCAATTAATTAATTGGCAGCCGATTAAGACTTGAGATAAGTCTTCCGTTTGAGTCTTATCTCAAATTCACTCGACGTTAACTTTTTTTGGTTAAACAACTCAATGAAATGCAATGAGAAATGTAATCAATTCTCCTTTCAATTGAAACACGTTATCAATTACTGCAGATTGTCTTCACAGAGACTACACCCTAGACTAGACCTTCCCTTCTTGCAAATCAAATGCACCTTGCTCAATGGTTAATGCCCTTAATGATATTGATTGTCATTGCTAATTTTGATCAAATATTCAACAAACAAAGTGATCCTATTTGTCATTTGGAATATTTGAAACAAATTAACTTGGTCAATACGAATCACGTAATAAACAGTTTGAAAATTGAAGGCAATAATAAACGAGGTTAACGATAGCTTATACGTGACTTAAAGGTAGCTTAATTACCTAGATTATTAGTTTGATCGAAGATTCCAACGCCTGTTCATTGGATAAGTTCTTAATTGACGTTTTGATCGATACCCGACTAGAATCTGAATCCTTGTTTATATTTAAAAATACTTCACTTTTATTTAAGTCATTTACTATTTCTCGGTATTATTTTTATCACTGAATTCAGTCATCCATTCATTTGATTTCAATTAAATTAAAATTTTCTTTATTTAAGTTTATTTTTGGGCGACTTTGACGTAAAACTTCTGAGGAGTTCTCGAAGTACTGCACAGTCTTAGCCTTGAGTTTGTCCTTCTCTGAGAGAAAATAAAAACAAATTTATTAAATGATAAGACATTGAAAACGAGAGAAAATTATTTACTAATTGATATAATTTAAGGCACGAATGCCATCACTGACTGATCCGACACTCAATTGTCATAAGAGTCCCGGCATTACGAACGGTCTCTCTCTAAGTATAGCCGATCCGGACATTAACCGCACATCGAAAGTGAAATCCATTAAACGATGATATCTTTGGGTCCGAACCGGATTCAAACCACTTCATCCTCAATGAACGGATCCAAATCTGTCTCAAAGTGACAAAACCAAACCAGTTTATATCGAAAACCTTGGACTTAACTTAAATTGACTCTATTTTTGACAGAACCAAGCATTTGAAGTCTTGTTAAATTGATATTAATCTTGACTTTATATTGAGTAACAGAATCTGAAATATTTGAAAAACCTATTAAATATATTGCATAACAAATGGAATAATTGATAACTAGTTACTATCATTGAAACATTCTGTCCATGCTATTCAATCTCTAACCTAAATTCCAATCGCATTTAGGCGCGAGTTCGGGCATCGGTGCCGCCACTGCCCTACACTTTGCATCTTTAGGAAGTGATTTAGCTCTGGTCGGGAGGAATGAAACTAATTTGGAATCTGTTAGACAACAGATCCAAAGCGCTGGACATGAGGTCAAAGTTGTTCTAATTGTGGCCGATTTGGCCAAAGAGGAGGATTGCGTTTTGGCTGTCAATAAGACTGTCGAGGCTTTTGGAAAACTAGATATTTTGGTCAACAGCGCCGGTATTTTGACAAAAGGAACGACTGAAAACACTTCCCTCAAGGCTTATGACGAGTTGATGAACATAAACCTTCGGTCGCCCTTCCATTTGATCCAATTATCAATTCCTCACTTACGCAAAACCAAGGGATCGGTTGTCAACGTTTCGAGTGTTACCGGACTCAGAGCTGTAAGACTTTTATTGAAATTTCTTCTGATTTAGGTTTAGGTTAACAAAAATCAATATCTTTTCACTCAATAGAGACTCAATTTATTACTTTTAAACAATTTTTTCTCAATTTTGAATAACTTTATTCAGTTTCCCGGAGTTTTGGCTTACAATCTGAGTAAAGCCGGTTTGGATCAGTTGACGAGAACGGCAGCCCTAGAGTTGGCATCGGATGGTATTCGTGTCAATGCAGTCAAGTAATGATCGATCAAATCATATCAATCGCTAATTAAAATGTTTTTAGTCCCGGAGTTGTTGTGACAGAAGTCCACAAAAGGGGAGGAATGAGTGATAACGACTACGAGAAAGTAAATTATTTGCGATCAAAGAATTCAAGTTAACGTCACTTAATTCAGTTCTTAGAGCACAGCAAAACAACACATGCTTTGGGAAGAGTCGGAAAGGCTGAAGAAGTGGCGAAGTCTATAGCATTCCTGGCCAGCGATGACTCTTCTTTCACGACCGGAGTCACTCTCGCCATCGATGGCGGACGATCTCAGATGTGTCCGCGTTAGACAAACATTCAAACCATTCAAAGGATTATCCGGTTCTTTAAAGACTTTATTTTAAACTTAAATTAGAAACAATTAAAATAATTTTAACAAAACTATTGACAAAACTATTTTAAAAATTAGATTCGAAACTAATTTTATTGAAAGTGTTGTTCAAAAAGGCATTTATCGCTAGGTTTCACCACTAAGTTATTGCTATAAATGAGCATTAATTGAGTAATTTGTTCACGATTTGCACAAAACAAACACTAATTAAGTTTTGTAAATATTATGAACTTTTCAAGTGTTTATTCTTTGGGTTAGTTACTAATCCGTTGTTCTGTTGTTCAGAACATCCATTCATTTCACCGATCGATTGATCCCCTCTTTTGCCACTCATTAATCGTCGTTCTTCTGATGGAAAGTCTGATCTATAGATCCTAACCAACAATACGCAAGTCATTACACAAATCCCAGTCAAACTTGTGAACGCAATAATCCTTGGAATAATTGGCACTTTTGGAAGTACCCAAAGGAGAGTCAGCCATAGCCAGACCAGACACAGACCGCGGACCAATACATACAGAGCTTTGTTTCGGAGATATAGATATTCAGTCGATTATATATAAAGAGTTACAAAAAAATACCGATATTTAAGTAACAGTTAGTTCTGTAGAGCTTTGATGATCGAGGAGTGTCTGACAGAAGAAGAAGTTGTCGGAAGTGTAGGAATATATTACTTATCTCAATGAGTAAAGCAATACAACTATAACCACAATATATCTTTTGGATTACTGTCAGTGAGAAACAGCACAGAATCTGAGGCAAAGACAACAGAATTAATACATTTCTACATTTGATTGATTGGTTACCAGAATGTGGTGAATCACTAGATCTTTGGATCCTTTGTATTCGAAATGAGACAACATTTCTATCAAGTCATATATAAAATAGCCTAAAGAGTAAACATAATTAAGATATGGCCAAACCTATGGCATGACATGACATGTTCAGACATGTTTTGAGAAAAAGATACATACCGTGAGAAAAAGATGTCAAGAGATAAGCCACTTCTAGATAAGTGTCGATCACATCAATCAGGAGTTCGGGTAAATATAAGACACTATCAATCGGGGAACAGGTAATCAATATTCTGGTCAATGGTTTAAGCAATTTATTTACAGATCACACAATTAATTTGTAAAAAGTTCTTTAAAAGAGCAAAACAGCAATTTATAAAATTTATTATAATTCAAATGATTTTTATTACCATAAGAGAGACCCGATTCCAGTGATCATAGAGTGGATGAACGAGATTAAGAAGTTTCTCCATTTCCATTTGCGGTACTGGTCTCGGGATTGTCTCAGATTTGGCGGATAGATAGCCGGCACAAACTCGAAGAGGTAATTGGATTGAGTGATGATAATCGCGGTCAACACCGAAATCACTAATCCATAGCTGGTTGTGATCGCGGAAAACATTTCCATAAGATTTGGTGAACCGTTTTGGCCGTCGATTGACAGCAATGGCCACAATCGGCTCAAGAAATTAATCATTTATTGCATTTAAAACACATTTTAAGATAATTTGAAAATAAGTGAACAATTGGGACATCAATTGATTGCAATTGAGCTGACGTTAAGTTATCGTCAGATAATTGTAATAATAGTTAAATCAAAAGCAAAACTTTTGGCCAAACATTGGTTTCACTTAAGACTTGACTCTCGAGTCATGCGATTCGTGAGTCTCTCCTCTCAGACGACGCTATGTTTTCAAAACATCACTACTTTTTTGTAGACATTTGTAATCCATTTGTCGTTAGTTTTGTCAACAAATCTTTGTTCAGAACTGAACTCGAGTTTAAAAGTCAGTCAAATATTGATTTTTGTATTGATTTTTAGTTCATTTAATGAATTTTGAAATTTTTGTGAAAACTTATGAATTGTTTTCATTATATGTTTTATCATTTGTTAAAATCAATATATGTTTTACGACATAAATCGAGAATAAACTATATTTTTAATGCTTTTATCGATCGTTTCATCAAAACTTCACTTTCACTCAAATCAACACTAATTTCATGCAATTTATTGCGAAACTAATGTAAGTCTTGAGTGAAAACCAAATTATCAATTGATAGGTCTTTCGGACTGATCTTCAACCTCGACATCCATTGACATCGCAATCATTTTAATTGTAATCAAATAATAGTTTTAATATTCAAGGAATCAATTGTCGAAGAATTAAGAGTTAATATGATTTAGATTTCAATAATTAACTCAATTTGAATGATCACTAGATTTATCTGAAATTTGTTTAATCAGTTGTTTATTGAGTCTAAACGTATGCCAGCCTTCGGTAGCCGTGAGGTCAACGGCACCCAAACTCTTATAGAAGTCAATAGAAGTTTGGTTCCAATCGAGACAATTCCACTCCAGTCTATCGCAAGACTCTTGAGCCGCATTTTTGGCCACTCCGGCCAACAATGCTCTGCCGATTCCCAGTTTGCGATACTCGGGCTTCACATAGAGGTCTTCCATCCATAACCCTTTGCCAACCCATGTCGAGTATTTGTAGAAATAAAGGGCATAACCGACCAATTGATTGGTGTCCGCCATCTGTGCCACTAATAGCCGGAACAGTCTCTCTTCGCCGAAACCATCCTTTTCTAGAACTTTGCGGTCAATTTGTGGTCCGTTCGGCATCTTTTCATAAATAGCCAATTCTTTAATCATATTCTCGATGAAAATACAATCCTCTTTCCGTCCATCCCTTATAGTAAACATCGTTAAGACCGAAGAAATTGCGTCCAATATTAACAATACTTTTACAAAATTTGAAAATGTGTTCAAAACATTGAATTCAAAGGCTTTGCTTCGAAGCAAATGAAAGATTTCTTATCATTGCTTTCATACGAAGTAAACCCGAGTTTCCAATCGCATGATTGGGCAACAAATATGAATTCATTTACTTTTAATGTTTTACATAATTAAGACAATTATGACTCCAATCACGACAATTGAAATACTTTTCTCGTTTTTCATTGACATCAAAACTCATATTTCAATTGAGAAATGAATAGAAATGTCATGAAATACCTTTAAATTTTAAGAACCAATTCTTTGAATCCATAATATATTTTTCAATCCATTTCCAACAGCTTTCAGTCATGTCTTCAAAACTACGAAAAACATTGAATGAGTCGCCGATCGGTAAATAAATTGATTAATATTTCATTTTAAATGATTTGATTCTTTTGTTTTGAAAGAAGAAAAAAAAGTTCGAAAACTTAAACAAAATAGGAATCAAAACAAAAAGCAAATGGAAATCGAGAATCAATTTGCGGCCGAAGAGACTGAAAGCAGCGCTAATTCATTGAAATTGACGATCAAAATGGGCGGACAAACACTCGGAGAGAAGAGGTATGTATTGAGAAGTGATTTATTATTAATGAAGATATCAAACGATAAATTTGCAAATAGTGTCACGAAATCATCGATTCGTTCATTGAATTCGGTCACAACTAATGGTAAGGTTTGTTGAAATACGAGTCAAATGATTCCATCGATTGATTTGAAATTAGAAACAAACGATGAAAATTCAAGTGAAGAACAATTGGATCTATCCTTGAGTTTCGAAGACGAAGAGCTAGAAGAAGACAATTATGGTTTGGACGAAGAAATCGTTTTAATCTCAGACATCGAAGAAGCCGACGAAGAGGAGGAATGGTTGGACGCACTCGAAGAGGGAAGACTTGATGAGGTGGACGACGAACTGAAGAAGATTAGAGATCCAAAGCTAATGACTGCCCGTCAGGTGAGAGGCCTTTATTGTAATTAAATTTATATTTAATTTACATTTAATTTAAACGATTAATAAAATAGAATTTTTTATTCATTCCATTTTGTATTCGGTCTGAAGAGAGCGTTATTGGAGAACAAGTCTCTGAAAGAGAAAACAGATTCCATTAAATCGATTGCAATTCAAGAATCGGATAAATCTATTGGCGAAGAAGTGAGCGAAAGAAAGCAATTGCAGAACAGACGAAGACGACAACAGGCAGAGGAGAAAAAGGAAAAGGATAAGAAACAGACCATCGATAGACTGCTGAAGAAGAAACAGGAAATGGTTCAGAAAAGCAAACGAAAGAAGAAAGTGGACGCTCCCAGGATTACTTACAGGAACAACCAAAACGGGATATACATCTGTCTTCCTGAAGGACTACCATTGGAACAGATCATGCCTTCGGTGATCCCCAAAGAACGCAGAACCTTCTCGTCTGATCGGGTGAAGTGCGCCCGAACTGGTTGTGAGAATGAGAAGAAGTATTTGTGCTCTAAAACAAAAGAACCGATTTGTAGTCTACAGTGTTATAAAGAAATAAATAGAATCACTTGAAAGTCTTGTTTACCTCTTCTTCACATGACATTAGCCGCACAACAGCAGAACAGATCCACAACACAATTGACTAATTTTCGGATCAAATATAGAATACAATCGAAACACATATTTGTCTTTGAGTTCACTTTTGAACAAAAACTAATTTTCAAAACGACTTGAGATCTGATCGCAGAACTAGTAATCGAAATACAAGATTCGGAGTATTTATAAGTTATAACTAAAGCAGAGATCGCACTCATGGGTCGGACCCCGGAGTCGATCGGTTGGGGATCTTCTGCTAAGTTGTCATTGAATAACTTGATTGGTCTTATGATCAATAATAAGATAACTAATGTCAAAGCGATGTGTGATTTGATTAAGTCTTCAATTATAGTCTACTAATAGTATCACATTCTAAACGTCTGACCGTTGATTGAGTTGATGTCGATTGAGATGAAGAGCTAATGACTGAACAATTCGATGGCGAGTTCAGTGCCTCTGAATTGGACTCTGAAGAAGCTATCGATGACGTAGAGGTAGAATCACTGAACGTATTGTTGTTTTGCACGACAACACTGTTCTCAACATTTGAAGAGTTATTATAATTATTGAGAAAATTGTGGTTATTTTGAGAGTCATTAATGCGAACAACAGTTATGTGTTCGTAACAATTGTCTGAACTGATTGTGTCGATAATCGGCGCCATCGAAGGGACGCCACTCGTCAACAATGTCTGACCGCCCGAACAGATGCTCGGGTGAAGGCCTCGACTGATAAGTTGGCTCTGTTGGAAGGGTGTCGGCGAACCGACGATGCAATTGCCGGTAATGTTAACGCGATTTATAGAATGATTGGTCATATCATAACACGGAACTACTGTTATGCCAAGGGAGTCGTCGTAAGGCGGGGGCGCTTCACCGGGAGGAATGAAATGTTCGGGAGGTTTCCAAAATGTGTAGGGAGGGGGCGGCTCATTGAAGCAACCACCGAAGTCGTATTGGTCCTGAGCCGACAGATAACCCATATTTGAATTGTCGGTTTGGATACCATTCACTTGTTCTAAACGACGAGTTTGTAGTCCTTAGAGTAATAGCAAAAGAAAATTAAACCGAATTAAACGAGAGATTGGATTGTCTTTACTTCTAATCATTAAAAGAAGTCTTCGTTGTCTTAAGCGGTGAATCATGAATAAAAGGAGCGCCAGAATGAGGAACGACGTGATTGTACTCGCGATTAACCGCAGGCCTATCATTAAACAAAAGTAATGTTTGAGTTTTAATTTAAAATCAACTAAAAAACAATTGAAAGCATTGGACACAAACCGAGATTATTAGAGGTAACCGAACCGTGACTTCTATTGTCTCCATTGCCTCTAATAATAGTGGTGTTGAAGACCTTCACACCATTGTTCTGAGCGGTGAAGTCTCCGTCGAGACAAACGAATTCACAGCATTTGTCACTAACCGCATGATATTGTCTGCCATTCAATAGAATTAATGGTCAAATAAGACAAATGTGGTTAGAATTCAATTTTAGATTACCGGCACTTCTCTGGAGGAGAGCACAGAACGGATATACACATTTCGGGCCTTCCATTAAGACAAGTGCACTGTAGAGGAGAAACAGGACTTTAGATGACTGAGAGGTTAGGCAAATATTATAATTTCCAATTGATATTTGATATGTAATGAGAACAATACGGGAGGGATAATGTATTCAATAATGTCATTGTGGGATATTTTACATTTAAGGTGTCAATGGATCAGTCATTGAACGTGAAAATATCGATCAGATGTTCAGTCAAACGATAAATTAGTTTAACAGTTGAGACAGAATTCAGTTTAAAATTGATGGGAAAACACATTCTTCTGAGAAAAAGAGGAGAAAAACAATTTTCTGGATTGCAGTCAATGTGTCGAAGAAAATGAGTTTTGAAAAGTGATTCTTAAGGGAGAAAAAGGCGAATGAAGTCAAACCGAGAGCTAAAAATTTTTTAGGTTTAGATTACTTGACTTCAGTCTGTTGCTAGAGGGCTAGAGTATTGTAGCCCTTGAGTGAAATTTATCAGACGATACAAAACAGAGACAATGACTTCAATTGGAAATTCAAGAATCAATTGCAAACTCAGAGCAACTGTCACTTCGATACGAACCTGAGTACAAATATCCGATCCCAGTGGGAAATATTGCTCTCCCTGTTTGACAAACTCTCCCTTGTCGTTGAAACACATCTCGTTTGCTGTCATTTGACCTGAAATGTTAAGCAATTGAATTTAATTCACTGTATTTGACGATAAATACGAAGTATATACAAAAGTGTAATAACAAGTTTGAAATTATTCGCTTTTATAATAAGGGTTTTTTAAAATTATAATAAGTTGTCTGGAAATTGAATGAGACATTGATTTGCAAACTGAGTGAAATGCTAGACTATATTGGTATCTAATTTAAACAAATATATCATTTTTAATGATAAACAAATTGAAAACAACTTTAAATAAATACCGTTTTTGTTGAGACAAACTCTCTGAAAGCAAATCATATCACATCTGAATGTCGGACACGAGAGTCGAAGAATAAGTTCAGCAGAGAATTCAGACACAAATCTTATGATAAGTGTAATTAATATCGAGGGAAATAAAAACAAAAATTGGTTTAACGAACAAAATATCTGATATGAGACGAGAATTGTAATAAAATGTTAAATTCAAACGTGAAATAAAACGCTTTGCACTCAAACAATAGCACAGGTTTTGCCGTTTAGTATATAAATTGGTTTGAGTTTAATCGCAAAGTTTGGGAATATTTTTCAAAATTTTCAGATCATTTTGAAGCGAATAAACAAATGAATAGTTTGTGGAGTGTTTTGTGTGGGAGTCATAAGAGAAACTACAATAAGAATAGTGATATAACTTCAAAGGTTTGGCAGACCTAAAGAGTTGGAGATCTCAGCCAACGCTTGACTAATCAACAATGACCAGGAAGTAGGTCTCCAATCATTACCATTGCCTGTTCGCTATTCTTCGGCCGAATCTCAAGTAATTCACAATAATTATAAGAAAATTTCAAAATTGAATATTAACTCTGAAAAGGAGCCGATAATAGGAGAAGAATGAGAAAAGAAAACCAGAATTTGATACAAAAGCCAACTCTTGTTATCCCTTAAGATCTTTGTTTTGACAATAGATTCAGATATGAATCAAATTGTGTTTCGGTTCGCATGAATTGATGTTTTCGTCCGAACATTACTTTTATTGAAACATCAAATCTAAAGTCATTATCTCTTGTTTTTCACCAATCGTTTGCAAATTTTACATAATAAACAACATTATTATCCAAAATGATTACAATTTTGATTATTCAGCTTATTATTTGAGTTAGAGTTTGACATTAAAGCCTTAATTGAATGAAAAAATCGATAAAATTGATCACAAAAATAACATAATAATCGATTTAAAAGTATAATTATATTAGAAAATTAATCAAACGAAAGCTAATCATTCATTATATACACGAATATTCTGTTATTGAATGCAATTAAAAGTCGTTAATATTTATTATTTATTAGTGTCAAAGAGTTAAGAATCTTCG
>JAQGAJ010001274.1:0-10432 GCA_034689365.1 Liebstadia similis
GGTGGAGGGGGCGGAGACTGAGTGGAAGTCGGCTTCTGATTGGTCGTCGCTCTCAAACGAGAAAATGACGTTTTTGCCAACTCTTCTACTATTGGTTGGATTTATTCCGTAAAAGAAATCCAAATCTTTCTTCAAAACACGTGACGAACACGTGTTCAGCTCAGCCACCAATCGGTACACGTGATTGGCCTCTACTTCGAGCGCATGCGCGAAACGGCAGTTGATTATTGGTTGACTTCCGTCGCAACGAAATATGAGTTCGTTTTCCGCGCGATCGATGCACGCGATTGGCGCGTGTTGTCGATCAACACGTGTTATAGAGTACGTGATCTGAATGGGAAGGGGTGTGGCCTTCTTTGGGCCGTAAACGCCTATTCCTGCGATGAAGACGTTCTGATTGGTTGAGAAGAGAAGCGAACGATTAGTCGATCGAAACGCCATCTGATTGTCGAAAGAGTCGAATCTCTGAACTGTCAATAGAGGGCTCTGAAGGCGTTGAAACGCACGTGGAGTCGACTTAAAGGGCAAACCACGTGTTTGTCTCGAAGACCACGTGCGATGAGTTGAGAGAAGAGCGCGAAGAACCTCTTCATCGAGAACGCCTTCTTGAGAGACATTCTTCCGGATCTCTTCGGTGGACATCAGAGGGAATCTGATCTCTTCTAAAGCCGAAGAAAGCGTTTCCCGAATCTGAGCTCTGGTGGGACACAAACCACGTGCCAAACACGTGTTCTTCGCCCAACGACATGCGCTCACGAAGATCTGAATCTCTTGAGCGCGAAGTTTGTCGTCGGAAATGAGTTCTTTGAGAGACCGGAAGTCGAGGCGAAGAAAAGGCCGCGAAGAGAGCGCTTCCGGTGCTTTCACTTGAATGACTTTGAGCGCGCGTTCTTCCCACTCGTGTAACGCGTGTTTTCGCGCGTGCATCCACACAGAGATCGCGTTTTCTCCTTTTAACTCGTTTTCCAGGAATTTAAAGCATTTCCGCTCTAAACACGTGACTTCAAATCGTCTAGATAAGTGAATTAAAGGAATGGCGTTTTCACAGTTTAAACACATTCTATCGGTATAAAGGAATCTCAGGAATTCGAGGAATGCTTTTGGATCCACTTTCACTTCGATGTCTTCCATCTCTTCGTTGTCCATCAGTTGTTCCCGAAGAACCGAAGAACTGACCGAAAGAACCAGTCTGTGAGCCGGGATTCGTAACTTCTTCGCCTCTCCGACCACGAAATGGACATCGGCCATCTCTTCGCTGGACAACAATCGACCGAAACGCTCCCGAAGACCATCTTCTTGGTCCTCTTCGGCAACCACGTGACTCTCGGGCTTCTTGACCTCAATGACGTCACTCTCCTCTCTGTCGATGACGTCATCCAAGGACTGACCTCTTCTGTGTTGACAGAACGGCCGTCGGGAGCGACCGAAGCTCATCTGGCTTCTAGTTACATGACGCGTGCGCCTTCTAGTCTCACAACAATCGATAATCGATGATCGAAAGCGAGAGAACGACCGATAGTGAGAGACCTCTTGAGAGACTCTCTTTGTGGCAAAGATTGCGCAGATTCTTCTTAAGTAAAGAGGAATGGGAAGCCTATCTCGTGGCCAAACAGAGGAAGAGAGAGAAGAAGACGGTCGGGCGAAGAGATGAAGAGATGTGAAGAAGATAAAAAGATTAAAAGAGAACTAATTTATGATTAATATTAACAATGATTAAGATTATTCTGCTTGATTAACACTTGTGTGAATTGATTTAACTAGATGATTTAGACACAAACAATAGAATAAAGAATATTCTGGGAAATTTCCCCAAAAAAGGCAATTCTCTCCCCAGACATGCGCAGTTCACAGGGAAGGACTGATCGCTTCTCAGATCCAGTCCTCAGATGTCTGAAGAAGCGAAGCCCACTCTCGAGGCGCCCCCGGGGGCCAGTGGGGGCGGGGACAGGGAGAAACGGTCGCTGAGCACTTTGGACAAGATGAAGCGGTTCTTCTTCTCCAAAGAGGAATGGGAAGCCTACTTATTGGAGCGCCTCGAAGAGGAGAAGCGCAAGAAAGGTGAGAATCAATGTTCTGTTCAGTCTTTGGTTCGTCTTTCAATATTCTATCTTGGTGTCAAAAGTAGCATGATACATTCTTGGGAGAGATTGTTGCCACGAGCCACTCTGAGCGCCCATTGTTGGCCTTTCTCTATAACAATGCGGTTGACGTCTCCCTCGCTCTGACGTCTCTTATATACATTGTTATCAATGAGGAAATCATTTTTCAAACAAATGTTTTCCCAATAATAATACGAATGTCACGTGACTTCTATAAGAGTGACTTAACCTGAATGACTATCTTTGCCCCCCTTGCTTTGGCCCCCCCTTCGCCCCCATTATTTTTGAACCGAAATCACGTTTTTCTCATTGTTTTCAATCACTGTTAGAGAAAAAGCGGCGAAAAAAGGACTCAAAAGAGGAATCAAATCGCGAAACGACTCAAAAGTGATTTTTTTTTATCAAAGATTTTATTTTATTTTTTCTCTTTTTTTTTTGTATTTTTATTGTAAAATAAATTCATTTCTATTGAAAAATCGCTTACTTTTGTCGCTTTCAGTGATTTATTCGCTTCAAAACACACTTTAATTTGATTTCTAAACCGGTTTTAGACTTAATTTGATGTTAAATGTTTCGATTATTGTTTCGATTGTCGATTAATCGCTTTCAGAGGACAAAACTACTTCTTCGGGGACGCGGAAAGTGGAATCTGGTCACGAGAAGAGTTGTTCGGGAGCCGAATCTGGTCATCGGGAAGTGGTGGCCTGGATCAAAACAGTTTTTCCAAAAGAAGAAGAATTCGAGAAATTTTTGAGAACAGAATTGAAAAAATTGGAGGAAAAAAAAAATTAAATGAAAAAAACTATTAAAAGCCTTAAAAGCACGTGTAAAACACGCGTTCATTCCAGTTTCTCGCACGTGCGCCACTCTATGCACGCGTCGCTCCATTTGGTGCGAATCACGCGCTCCAAAGGCACCAAAGAGTCGAGAGGAGGCGCGTGCTCGCCACGTGCTGAGAGAGAGAGAGAGAGAGCACGTGTTAGAGTGATTGAGTGATTGGTTATTAGAATACTTATAAAGAGTTGGATTTCGTTGCTTTGAATTGCGAGACCGTCGAAGAGAAAGATTTGAAACGATTTTTGATTTTTTTCAATCAATTTCTTCGCAAAAAGTGTCAAAAAATGAGATTCACTTTGAATTAGAAAAACCGGGAAAAAAGGGTTTTTATATAAAGAACCGATCTATAGAGAGAAAGCACGTGTTAGCACGTGTTATTATACGCACGCGCGACACTCACTCTCAGACTCTGATAACTCTCGTGAAGAGAAAGAAAGCCAACCATTGGTTGACTCGAAATCCCGCGCAGTCGCAGATCTCCAACTCGCAACACGTGGTCAAAAGCATTGGACGTCGCGCGACCGACAATCAGCAGATTCACCATTTCTTGAGTGCAGTAATTGAAGCGCGAGATCAAACACGTGGTCTCCGGTTCGTCCATGTCTTGGCGCGTGCGAGAGATTCCGCGCGTGAGAACTGCCGAACAGAGGAGAGCGCACGCGCCGAAACACTGAGAGGAAGAGATTTGAATTGTGAGTGACCAATGAGGAGAGAGTGAGAAGAGAACTGACCTCTCGATTGGTCAGAAGTTGAGTCACGTGTTCTTTCAAATCGTCGAATGAAAAGAAAGTATTTAAAAGAAGTTTTTCAACCAATCCATCGCTTAATAGATGACTTGAATGCGCGCGACTTTCGCTGAAAGTTAAAGAAAAAGGTGAGAACACGTGTTCGGAGCACGTGGTCTCTCACTGAACGACAATGGCTTGAGTTTCGCTTCCGATTCGCCACAAAATGCCGGAAATGGCTTTCGAGAGACACTTTTGAAGATCCGGTTCGTCTTTGAAGAAGTGTTCAATGAGAAGAAACGATTGAACGGAAGCCAAGAGACCACAAGAGCCGCCCTTTAAATGAGATTTAAAGTTTAAATATTTGTCTGAATATTTGTAGAAAAGAAAGACTTTTTTCTGAAGTAATCCGTAATTAATATCAGAACTGAACTCAAAGTACTGTTGGCGCCACTCGTGAGGCCATTGAGCACGTGTTGAACCCAAACAAAGCGTGTTTAAAGCCTTTGAAAGACATTTAAATTCAAATTCAAACAATTCTTTGATTACATTGGCTGAAAAAGAGTCAATCGCTTCTCCTTTCCTCACAATAGAAGATCGCGAGACTTCAGATTCATAGACGGACTCGCAGTCAGTGATCTCGAGTTCCGGCTTTGACTCGACTTCCGGTTCGGGTTTTGAGACCGGTTTCCGGCGGAGAAAGAGATTCTCGGTTTCCATTCGGTCTTTGGTTTCCAATAACAACGCAATCAAAACAAACATTCAATAAGTTTCACAATAAGTCTATATTTAGAGCAAAACTCTTATAAAAAAAAATGCATTTCTTAACGAAAACTAAAAACTATTTTATTCTTTATTTGAGTTCAAAATCTCTAAAAACATAACAAATATTCCGAAATTCGTTTCAAAATCATTGCACGCGTTCGAAGACCAGAGCGACGCGCGTGGGAATGTACACGAGCAGAGAGTTGGCGCGTCCATTCCAGCCCTCGTTATACGTGAAGAACTCTGTCTTGTGGTCCAATCGCGAGTGACCACCGAACTGCTCTTCATCTGAGTCCAAAGCGATCTTGTATTTCCCGCCCCACTCGACGCCAACCCGATAGTCGGGGAAACTCTTCGTCGGGTGGAAGTTGAAGACGAAGAGGAGATTCGCGCGCTCGAAGACCATCACTTTGTCATCTTGGTGTTTCGTAGACACGTGCGCGCCTTTAAAGAGACAAAGTTCAGAACACGTGTTTGACACGTGACTCAAACCTCCACTTGAGAGCCATTTAAAGCGCTCTTCCAAGAGATTCATCGCGCGATCAAAGTTGTTTAAGAACTGGTATCTTAGCAACGGGTCGTCCACGAGGTTCCACTGGCGACGCGCGTGATGGAAGGACTCGTTATTTCCCACGCGCGGGAAGTCCAGCCATTCAGGATGTCCGAACTCGTTTCCCATGAAGTTAAGCCACGCCTCTCCACCTATAATGGGCCAATCAGAGTCTAGAAGATCCGAACACGTGCTTACCGAGCGCATGCGTGACGAGTCTGATCATCTTGTGAAGCGCGAGCCCTCTGTCTATAACTGCAGTCAAGGGAGACGTTTTTGACATAAAATCATACATTTCTTTGTCCATTAACCAGAAGGCCAATGTCTTGTCCCCAACTAGAGCTTGGTCATGTGACTCGGCATAAGCCACTGTCTTCTCTTGCCATCTTCTATTAGTCAAAGTCCACCAAATGTCTCTCATATCCCAGTCTTCGTCGGTCTTGTGTTTCAACAGTTTGATCCACATGTCGGGGATGGCCATTCCCAGGCGGTAGTCGAACCCTCCGCCCCCCTCTTCCACTGGCCGACAGAGGGCGGGCATTCCGCTCACATCTTCAGCGATGGTCACTGCATTCGGGTACAACGTGTGAACCACGTGGTTTGCCAGTTGGAGATAGTTAAAGGACTCGGTGTCTGTGTTGAGGCCGAAGTACTCGTTGTAGTCCCCCGAGAAGCCCTGTCCCATGCCGTGGGTATGATAGAGCATGGAAGTGACGCCATCGAAGCGGAAACCATCGAATTGGTATTCATCTAAATACCAGCAGAGATTGGAAAGAAGGAAACGTTGGACTTCCCATTGAGTGAAATCAAAGAGACGCGAATCCCATAAGTCGTGGAAACCTAACAAAAACACGTGTCAGTCTTTAAGGGGAACACGTGTTCAAGACAGACCTCTGCCTCCAGAGTGGAAGAAACAGCCGTCAGTGCCGTCAAACTGATTCAAGCCGTCCAAAACATTCTTCGAGGCGTGCGAGTGGACAATGTCCAGCAACATGTAGATCCCGTTCTCGTGCGCGCGGTCAATCAGATACTTGAGTTCTTCGGGCGTCCCGTAGCGCGAGGCCGCCGCGAAGAAGGACGTGACCTGATAGCCGAAGGAGGCGTAGTACGCATGCTCCATCACTGCCATCAGTTGAATGGCGTTATAGCCTTTGATTTAAAAGGTTTAAAAGGCTTTAAATGTCTGTCTCTTTAAAGTTTAAATACCCTGACGTTTGATGCGCGGAATCACGTGGTCTGCGAACTCTCTATAAGAAGCGATTTTGTATTCATTCGAAGAAATGCCTAAAAAATGAATTAAAAGTCAATTAAAACTCGATTTGAATTTCGCGCGTGCGTTCACTCACCCACGTGCGCCTCGTAGATCTTGAGGTTGGGCGGGGCTTGCGGCTTCTTTGATCTGAACACGTGGCGTTCGGATTGCGGGGGATTCCAGAACACGTGGTCATAGAGTGTGACGCCCGTGCTTTTGGGCGGTTGCACGACGTAAGTTGCCCACGGATCCAATCGGTCCAAGAGCTGACCAGATCTGTCCCGAACCACGAGTTTGACCTTCTGAAGGTGTTTGATCTGCGGCTGACCGTCGGCTGAAGGCGGGAGAGTGAGTGACCATTTGCCGAAGTCTTCCCTTTTAAAGGGATGCGAAGTTCGGTTCCAACCGTTGAAATCCCCGCTTAAGAAGAGTTCTTGAGCGTTTGGACACCACTCGAGACACGTGACACTTTGGTCTTTATTGACGTGAAGACCGAAACGCGTGTAAGAACGCACGAACGAATCGAGACCTTCGGAGGACTGGATTCGGCTCAAAATGGACGCGAAGTCCCGATATCTGCGGCGAATCTCATTCTCGTGAAGACGCAAATACGGATCCGAATGAAGAAGTTGGTCGATCTTCGGCGGTTCCGTCACGTGTTTGGACATCGTTTAAAGGTCTGTCTCTTCTGAAGGACAGGCTTTGAATGAATGAAGACTTGAATTGAGTTTTGATTTGGATTAAAGCCAAACGAGAAGGGCGTCACTCATAGAGGGATCGGTAGTATAGTTACGCCCTTTTTGTGAGATAACAATCATTTGTCAAATGATTTAAAGTTTACTTCAATTTTGAGATTATTTTGGTTTTGAATAAAAAATCTTAAAATTCAATCATTTCTTCGATCTCTGAGTCTCTCAACAAATAACGTCTCAATTCTGAGAACCCTTTCCACTCATTCTCTACACTAATGTTAGACCCCTTTCACTATCAAAGACGTCATTAATGTTTATATAAAGTAAAGCCTTTTCTCAATAGGTTTGAAGTGATTTCTCCCTCTCTATAGAGAAGTCATTGGAAAATGAGTTTCGACTCAAAGACTGCAAACCAAAAGCGAAGTTTCGCTAAAAGCTGTGAAAACACTTTCGTTGACGTCATTTATGAACGAAAGAGAGTTTTGGCGCCAAAGAAGTGATTTATTGTCACCGAATCTGATCCGAAGGCCTGAAGACAATGGAAGAGCCGTTTTGTCGTCAGTTTTTATCGCGATTTCCGGCCATAAGTCGGGAAACAATCGATGTTTTGGTGGAAAACGGTTTCAAATCAATGAACTCTTTGATGGCTTTTGATTTGTCACGTGATTTGAATTCAATTCATTTAAATGCCATAAATTTGGCCGAAAAGTCAATTCTTCGACAACTCATTCATCAGCTGAAGACCGATGTCCAGAAACGGGTCGAAGAGTCGGGTTTGAAGCGAAGGTCTTCGACAAAGAACCGACTGTTTGACCAACTCATCGATACGGCGGTCGAAGAGTCCATTAGTAGACAATCTCTACTCCAGAGGGCGTTTCAATCGCTCGAAACAGTCTTTGCGGACAATCAGAGGCCGAAAGAGCCGAAGAGTCGGAAACGGAAGAAAGAGATAGAAAACCGGCCGAAAATCGGGAAAACAAAGCGGAAACGGAAGAAGTTCTTGTATTCAATGACCAGAAGAAGAGATCCGAAGAGAAAAGAGCGGAAAGTGTTGATAAATATCGATGAAAGTGATTGTCACGTGATCTCTTATGAAGAGCTCTTGAAAACAGTGAGAAAACCGGAAATAAGAGTAAAAAGACTGGAAATCAGTGAAAAAGAAACCGGAAATGGATTCTGGACACGAATATCGGCTCAAGAATCGGTTCTTGTGTCCAATTATGAAGAAGTCTTGCGAAAACTAGAAGAAGATAAACCTTACACGTGTCAGCACGAGAACTGCACGTTTCGCACGCGCTATCCTTTCAGTTTGACGCAACACGAGCTCGTGGCACACGTGGCACCTGAGGAACGCGCGAATCACGAGTTTTCTCTTCTAAAAGGAATGAATTGTTACGTAAAGTCATTTGTGGACCGAAAAAGTGGTCAAAGAGTCGCCGAAGAGGTCTTCAAGTGTCAATCACGGGATTGCACGTTCTATGACACGTGTTTGGCGCGTGTGAAGAGTCATATGACGTCTGCGCATGCGTTGGAATATAAGACGAGTTCTTTGGGAAAAATAGGAATAAAAATCCGGAAATTGACTGAAAATTAATGAAAAATGAAATCATATTTCGATTATAGCTGTCATTCATCATAAATCAAATTAAACTTTTCGTAATCTCAGATATTCTTTGCATTTATTAATGCTCTGTAAAGACCGACAAAATATTTTCCATTACTTAATCAAACAGTTATTCAAAAGAATTTAGTGTCGAAACTGAACTCAAGTCGAAGCCCACAAACCGTAGTCGAGAGCTCTTCTCGTTTGTGATTTCATTTGTGAATATTTTGCAAACTTATTGATCAAATCCGAGTCTCGAGAAGCCATTCAGTCTTATCCAGACCTCCAAAACCATTGGTAGTCAAACAAATTAGTCAAAACACTCATTTATAGGACTAATTTGAGGGACGGATTCCTTGTGTTCGAGTACTCGGTATAAAATGGCTTTAAATCAATTGAACAATAAATCAAAGCAAAGCTCCAAAACAATTATTAATTTTTCATATTTCCTAGATTTACGACTGAAGAGAACAATCGGTCGTAAAATCAGTTGTCGAACAAATTCTTAGACACCTTTTACTCCACTCTTAATATTTATGTTTTATTGTTCATTGAAATGAAAAAATGAAAAGCATTTCCGAAAATACAAATCAATAAATTTTAGTCGTCTTTATAATCATTTTTCTCGTCAATGATTGGCTTTGAATAGCGAAAAGTGTAATAAATTTAATTTATTCGATCATAACTCAAAACCAATAATATTTAGAATATTCCGATAGAATCGATACCAATGGCAGTTATATTCTTATCTCATTTGCATTTTGGCATCATTTGGGAAATCAATAAAACAATTATATATAAAAATTCTAATTAAAATTAAAATCACTTCCACTTTCACTCTGTTTTGTGTGCAATCGTTTGCATTTCATTCAGTGTTTGATCAATACTTTCAGTCTATTTTCAGTCCAACCGAACCAACAGAACATAAAAAATGAAATTAAATTAAAAATTAGTTCAAAATGAATATACAGTTATTGCGATCATTGTTCCAAAGGTTTATCGAATTATCGCGACTAATATTGTTATTCTTATGAATCCATTTCAAAATACGAGTAAGTAATGCAATGAATTGATGTAAACTTTGTTAGAGCATTGTTAGCACTTCTCAGACACCTATTTATGAACTACAATATTGTCCGATAGTTCGCAAAACTGTCGACCGCTTAACAAACAGAACAACTAATTAGCAAAACATTCAAACCATTGATAGTCTGATTGATAGACTCATTGCTCATCTTTTCTCTCTTTCTTCTTCTTCTTCTTCTTCTTCTTCTTCTTCTTCTCTGTCTGTCCTCATCTCTCGATCCGATCCACTTCTGACCGCTTCTGATCCACTTCTGTCTGCCGTTCCCGTTCTGTTTCTAACGCCTCTAAAACCTGCAAAACTAACGCCACAAACAAATCTAACTCTGATTGCATTGATTGATATCATCCGCTCGTTTTGATTGACTGATTGACATCCTATTGATTGCCTATTCTTACGAATTGTGATAAAACTTATTAACAAATCCTGCAATCAATGACTTAAACAATGAAAACTAAACTCTTGAATGACTACTAATAATCGAACCGTTAATTCCTGGCATTAACTGAACTGTTTATCCCTTCTCTGAACTATCTCTGATCTGATCCCTCGCTAAAGTAGTGCGAACTTCCAATGGTTTGTTAGACCGTAAGTCAAACTAATCTTTTTTACTAATCTATTCCTCTTTTCGTATGACTTTTTGTTCATTTGTGTTCAAACTGTGATCGATCTGTGATTTAAATGTCGTCAATATATGTGATTTCGTCTTAAATATCGATTGACTTTAATATTAAGTTCTTGTTTAAAACGAAAAACAATTTTTTGAAAGTTATTCGTCGTTTCATTTCATTCATATCAAAATGTTTTTTACTTTTCATTAATTTT
>JAQGAJ010001275.1:0-10431 GCA_034689365.1 Liebstadia similis
TTCAAACCATTCATAAAATTATATATTTTTTTATATTTCGGGAAAAATTTCAGCATTTAATCGGTATTAATGACAAACGAATCGTATAATTGAGCCAATGGTTACTCATTCTCGGTTAGAATTATTGATTTACCACATTATAGATATCTTTTTTGAAAAATCATTTTATTAATAATTAAAGGATATGTTTTCGAATTTATGATCAAATGTTTACAAATCGACTAATCGTGAGAATTGTGGAGAAATAAAGTGCCGGTAATTACAGCGGAAGTGCTCGGTATTAGAGATAGTCGTGGTTTGGATGTGATGTCCAGAGTCTGATCGGTTTGGTCTTCGGTGGCGCACGTCTTAAGTGCCGGCAATTTGTCTGCTCAGAGATGACAGCAATACGTGATTAATGGCGACCAATGGCGGTCAGAATAGCGGTTCCGACACTTCGCCAATAGTCTAATAAGAGATAATAACATTAGAAGAATGGCTATAACTATAGGTCTCATATTGCAGACAATTGATGGACTCGTCGTAGTATTTGTCAGCACAAGAACTGGTGGCCAATAGCGCACACCTGAGACCAGAGCCGAACCAAACCCTAAGAACGGCTAACACTAAACGATCGCATTTAATGCCTTAAGGCTTGAATTTGTGTCCATTTATTGAATGAATTACGAGAACAATAATAGTTTGTTATTGTCTTTCGGAAGACTTTCTTTACTTTTACTCAAACAATGTTTGGATAAAAGAACTCAATTTATATGCACTAAGGATTGAGTTAAGGTTAGGTTAAGCCCAACAAAACTTTATTACTGGCTTTGGTTGCCTTTGGTTGAGGGAAGGGAACAGACTCTGTGCGGGAATCCCATTGTCTTGACTTCCAATTACGGTCTCACCAATAATGGCACAAAATTATATACAATTTGCTGTCATTTTGTGCCCATTGGCGCACATATTATGCATATTAGACCCAAATTCTGGGAATTGTATGGAATT
The DNA here is from genome assembly GCA_034689365.1 of Liebstadia similis. Classification (NCBI taxonomy): domain Eukaryota; kingdom Metazoa; phylum Arthropoda; class Arachnida; order Sarcoptiformes; family Liebstadiidae; genus Liebstadia; species Liebstadia similis. The sequence goes on from JAQGAJ010001275.1 coordinate 988, forward strand.
GTTTGCCATTATATGAGTCGAAGAATTTTCTAATAAACATTTCTCACATTTTTTCCATTACTTTAGGTCCAGATTTCTGGGGACGACTCAACCCTAAATGGAGTCTTTGTAGTCGTGGAAGAAGACAATCGCCGATTGATATTAATCCGCAATTATTACTATTTGACCCCAATCTCAGTCCACTCACAATATATGGCGATTACGTAAGTCTTCGTCCCTTTACGACAATTGAACACAAAATACTCTTTGGATTCTTCTTTCAAATAACTTTTGTTTCCCTTTCATAACTATTTCTTATGCTTTCGGATATTCTTTTGTTTTTGTACTTTATTTAAATTACGATTTGCCTGAACTCCAACTCATTGTTCGCAAGCATTCTGTTTGCAAACACAAAGTTTTAATTAGTTGTGACATCGGATCAAACAATTAAACCGTAGCTAAACTCGATTGCGAGTCACTATCACTACAATTGAGATGATATTTCAAATTTATCTTAATATCAAACCTATTATTATTCACAAAACATCAAAAGAGTGTGAAATTCAACCATTTGTGACACTTTTTGGTGACAATAGACGCGAAACAATGAATGCGACCAACGATTCATAGATAGCTTCGAATAAGCGAGGAATGAATTTCGAGTCGTTTTTATGTATATTTGTTTCGACAAAATTTATATTAAATATTGTTTGAATGAAAGAAATAATTTCTCGGGTTATGTATTGTCGCGATGTTTGCGGCGGAAAGAAAGTAATAAATAATTCCCTTTTTGTCATATATTCTCATATTTTGTTCTCCTTTTACTTATTATTATACTCTATTGAAAACGTGATTCAAATAATATTTAAGAATTCAGTTCAGAATCGCATTCATTTGGCTTTGAAAACAAATTTAACACTTTTGACACTCCGTCTGATTTGACCGCCGAAGAGATCCCAAACCTCTTTTACACTATTATTCACTTTTATTTCAAATCTCTTTTCAATAATTCATTTATTCGGAGTTTAAAGAAAACTCCTTTTATTGTAATAATGAATACAAATTAGGTTATAATAAGAAATTTGATTCAAATAATAGTAATTCAATCATTGCTTTTGGAATTGAATTCTTTAAAATACAAATTCTTTCGAGAATTGTCTGCAAATCCGTAAATCATTTGGAAATGAGTCGTAACTTAAAGAACACTTCTCTGCACTACATCTCAGACTAAACAACAGTTAATACGAATTGAATTGCAATCAAATTAACTGTTTATGTCTTTTCTCAGATAAGTGGAAACCTCCAGAACTCCGGTCGCGGAATCCTTCTTCACGTGAATCAGAACCGGTCGGTTGTGATCGGCGGCGGTCCGCTCTCATATCGATATACTCTCAAAGAAATGGTTTTGCATTACGGGCGCGAAAACGATCGCGGGTCAGAACATACTATCAATGGCCACAAATTTCCGGCCGAAATACAATTATATGGCTTTAATTCGCAATTATATACCAATTGGACGGCAGCCCAGGGCGAGGCTAATGGTGTGCTCGCAATCGCTATATTGATAGCACACACACAACAATCGATTGGAGGAAACGCTCAGTTGAAACACATCACTCACACCCTTAAGAATATCACTGCTAGAGGTATGAGTCCTATGACTGACCGAACACTTAATTCTTTGTTTGCATAAACTTCGAGATTAAGTCAAATGATTATCGAATCTCTCGAAGACTATTACCATTGCCTAAGAAACTAAATAACTTCGCTTATTATCGATCGATTAATGTCTTCTAAGAGCTAATCACAAGAATCGCTTCAATTTAGTCAAATCGTTATTCAATATTAGACTTTATTACTAATAATGCAATGACTTCTGAGATCATAGAGATATGAAACGACACGAAATATCGAGTTTGTCTGAGTCGGCACTTCTCAGGCCTTCTTCTCGTCTTTTAATTACTTGTCGTTAGTCTTTAAATGTATTCATTAGACATAAAAAGACATAATTATTAGTTTAATGACTCGTTTGAATGCTTGTCGTAAATCCGTTTCAGACATGCAAACACTTAATATACTATCGCTTTCACCATATCTTTCGTGTAATTTTGAATTTTCAACACTAGATCTCAAATGAATATTAATATAGTATCAGATTTAGTGAACAATTGTTTGTTGTTTGACATCAGAGTTCAGAGTAATTACAGTGTATTTCAATGCCTCTCAGTTTGAGATCAACTCCAACTCCAACTCAAACTTGGATTTAAGTCAATTAGTTTGAAGTTAAGCCGAGAGACGAGGCTTTCCATCATTGATATCTCGCTTATTTGATGGAACCAACCCTTGTTTGCATCAAAACATTTGCATATATAGCGCAATCATAAGCATTGGTTCAATCGGTCGGACAAAAAACAATTAACGCCCGAAAGAGCCGACAGACCCGACTCGGCGTTGAGTTATGTGACAAATAATAAATGATTAGATGATTCATAACTTGTGAATGAATGCTATTTCAGGCAATAGTTAGGCAAACGATGAAAGCAATAGTGAAATAATAGTGAAAAAGTGATTCATTAACGCAATTACTCTTACTATTAAAGGCGACACTCAATGGATTAGTTCTGTTAGCGTTCGGGAACTGTTGCCGACGCTCAGGCATTACATCACATACGAGGGATCACTAACACAGCCGGGCTGTCACGAGACCGTCACCTGGATTATACTCAACAAACCTATTTATATGACTTTTCATCAGTTCCATCAGCTCAGGACCACAATGCACAGCGACGGACACGGAGACAACTTCAGACCCGTCCAAGTTATCAATCATCGCGCCATCAGAACTAACATCAACTTTCAAGTATCACCTCTTCTTTGATCGAATAAACACGAGTTTAGACACAAAGTTCTGCCCAAATATCGATTGACCGCTCACTACAACACTAAAGACAATGAAATGAATTGAATTTTGATCACAAATGTGGTTAAAATTGTGTCATTTGTTGTTTGAATTATTCGATTATTCAGATATCGATAGATTTTAGACAACAATAGAAGTGAAAAGAAAGCATTTTTTTCGATGCCTTCAGTGATAATAAACTTTTTAATGAGACACAAAAGTTCTCTTATCGTAGAATCCGATCACGTCTTTCGTGAAAAATTTATCTCTTCTTCTGTTGTCAAACATTTTCAGAGATTTTTAGCTAAAAAATAACATTTTTTACGATATTTCCAAACAAAAGCTTTGATTGCAATAAACCTTATTATTGAAAATGTGATCAAAGAATAGATCAAAGAATATATGACTGAATCGGTTCCGAAAACTTTTATAATTGCATTGAATCCACACTTTTTGAGAATACTTGAAATCGGTTTTCATTTAAAGGAAAAGACATTTGTTTTGTTGTCACTGAAGACAAATATAATTATCTTGTAATTAGAAATAATGCAATCAATACTTAATTACTATTAGAATTGAAAAACTTTTTAAATTAATTCCCGGTTTTAATACCAGATCTGTCGCTCGACTGTTGTGAATGACATCTAATCTAATAATGCATTCTTTGTTTGGCATTAGTTTTGCCGAAACTTTTAGCACTAATTCTCTTAAAAGGAATTAGTTTTAAAGGTTTTAAATAATAATAATTATCGATTCGATTACATAATAGTGAGCACCGCCTGAGAGCACGACTGCCGGTCCCTCTCAAGGGTTGACATCACTCGAGTTGTTCTCACTATAACTGAAATCTTAATCTCTTTGATAAGTTGTTGAGCCGTATATCTAATATTCAATTAGTGACATATGTTCTTCACTTAATTAAGAATAATTATAATCACTTAATCAAAAAGCAATTAATCACTTGCAGGAACACAATAATGAAGTGAAAGTTGATCTCAAGAATACTTATCATCACAAGAAGTCTTCCACCACTTGCACTATGGAACGGTCGATGATGTACAAAGGTAAATTATACAAATTGTCAATTGAGATGATCGCGATTCAAATTTCACACCCATTTCGGCTAATTTGGACAAAAAAAATCAAATTTCATAAATAATTATAGCCTTTTGTGAGTTTCATCGATGTATTGGACGACAGAATACTTTATACCAAAAGAGTTTCAAAAAGTACTACAAAAAGTGATCGATTGCTGAGAGAAACAGATCAATAGATTAGACGACAGATAAGAACAACAATCTGTGAAAATTGGTATTAAAACTGTTTCTCTGATGTGAAACCAATTTTCTGTTCGGAAAACATTAAAACCTTATCTATAGAGCAGTTTAAGTCTATTATATGAAAAGATGAGATACTTTTTGTGTAAAAGTATCACATTTTGGCTCCAAATTGAGTTAACACAAACACCGCTATAAATATATCGAAGAAAATAAATTTTATGCACATATTTGTTGTACAGAGAGTTCGGAATAGGCTTTATATAAAGTTTTATGAAAGTTTAGTTCAACTATAAGTCGATATAATGTGGTATAAAGGGTGCGAAAGGCCAGACATAGAGGGATCGGAATAGTTTTGCTCAGTTTATATGAATTATATTCACCCTTAAGTCCATCTGCTGCCAAACACTACTGCCAGACACTAACGAATCGCTGTGGAAGGCCTACAAAGAGCCGAATCCCTAATATCTTTAGCTTCACTAACAATACTCTTTTCCGTATGTCGTCCGACGGCAGCGAACATTAAACTGAATGAAGCAAACGATGTATTATAGACTACTTTCTACGCAAATACTACTCGAGAGCTCCGATCGGATCAAAAAACATCAATAATATTGTTTCGAAACACTTGAGAGTTGAGACCAATTCATTGTTTAGAATATCTTCTCATAAACTCCATTAATATTTTTGGATCAATTGAAAACCAGAACCGAAACTAATCGAAAGCTCAATCTTTGGCTCAAATTCTGTCCACACTTTTCTTCGTTGCGAAGAGTTTTGTCGTAAGTTTTGCTTTCATTTATCGTAAAATTGAATTTCATTTTCTCAATAAATAGTTTTTCAGAAAATTGTTGTTTTATATTAAGATTTTTCACGATTTTCACGAATCGCGAGTCCAGTGTTGGCCCAAACAAAACCTATTCATTGGAAAACACTTTTCTGTTTGAGATATCGATCCTTATATTAATTTTTATCGTCTCTTCAATGAAACCAAAGAAATTCCAAACATTATTGAAATAACGAACTAAAGCGTAATAAATATCTGTCTCTTTGACTGAGTTTATCGCAAATCTATATTGAGATCAGAGATTATATAAGAATACAATGGAATACAAGAATAATGGAAAATGTTTTCCTATAATAAACCACTTTTAGAGTGAAAGCCATTCCTAAAACTAAAGTAAAGCCAAGTATTGCTAAACATATCGGAGAATATTCTTCATTACAAGACTTAGTTTTTAATTCAGTGCAAACATCTGTCCCACGATTTATGAACGTCTAAGCCCTCAAAAATTGATTTGAAAGTCAAAACTTTCTTTTGTCTATAATTATTAGCTCTAAAGCCTTGTGTTTATCATATCTTTGTCGACGTCCCGACACATCTCACGCACCGATAATTCTGCGAATTCTTAATTAAAGTCTGTATCGTCTCTATTATAACGAGTTATCTCAGTCTCTAATATCGGAATACTTTTTGCGAATTCATTGTTATATCGTATTTGAGTGCAAATGAGGGCCACATTTGGAAGTCAGTCACTCGTCTCTCACTTTCGTCTCTTTGGTCTCCGATTCAGTTGAATATCATTTCTCTGCGTTTAATATCAATAATTCAATTGACTCTACGCTCGTCTGCAGTGCTTTTCCCAATGGAAGCTCACTGAAGACCCACTGGTGTTCGCTCTCATGGGGTAATTATTCGCAATCAATTCGTAAGCCTTCCCACTGAGCACTGAGCCCGAGCTTAAAGAGTAAGTCAATCGACGCCAAAATTAATTAAATGTTAGACTCTTTTTATAGTCGACAATAAAAAGACTAAAATTTCAGTTCAGTTCGTATTATAGTTTGAGAAATGTTTGGCTGCGTTTGGCGTCGGATAACAATTGATATCTCGACCAATAATGACAGCGCTCTCACACATAATAACCAAGAATATTGAAATCCATTGATAACAGTCAGGAATAGTGAGTGTCAGTGACGACAAAAACCTTTGCTTTACTCACATTTTAGACACAAACTCTTTAATTAGAAAATAATTGAATCAAAGTTTTGACACAAGAGTCGAGAGAATTGAGTGATCAGTGTTTGCTAATTATTGTGTTATTCTAATACCTCTTCCATTCATAGCCTCTCTATTGATAACATTTGCAAATTCAAGAGTTTTGTCGTCTAATCATTGTTTTTATGAATTGTCGCCCAATTCTGTCAGTAAATAGTGAATCCTTTATCGCAAACAGATATAGATTTGATGTTTTGCTCACATTATTCTGCAAATCAGCGGATTTTCTAATTGAAACAACGAATGGAGACTGACTTCACTTATATTGGCCTCAAAGATGTCAAATCATTGATACTTTATTTGCAATAAATTCATTTAATATAAGGATATTCTTATAAATACTTGATTTGGGGTTAAATAGAATTCTGTGAGTAATAAGGATTTATTGTGCGATTCATTGCCCACAACGGGAGTCGAGATGTGGTCTAACAGTGGGTCGAAAAGCAAACTTCGTCTCAATGTTTGTCAATCTCTTATGTATTTGTCATTTATTCTCATCGATAGTCGTCTTCAATGACCGACAATTGGTTTAATGATTGGATGCAATGATTAGACAAACATTCGCCAAATCGACGACTCATTTGTAAGTCGTTTACCTTTCAATCAAACGTCGAGAAAATAGAAATAACTGTTATTTTGTTTGGTTTAAGGGTTTCTCCGATTCTATTCAAAAGTTAATTCCATTGTTTGATAAGAAGAATACAATTTTTTAATCGATTCGTTGTATTATAAGGTTATCAGTCTTTGAGTATATCTTCGGCCAAATGGATGTACTCTTAACGGAAAGTGTCATTCGTTGGGTTTCACACGAGTTATGACAGACATTGATATAATGGCATTTCGGGGACGAATCACACAAACACTCGTCTGAAAACTGTTTAGGTTTTGATTGATTATAATAAAACTCAACGAAAAAATACAAATCAACAGACGTTTCGTTCAATTTCGTTGAATTGCAAACTTTGCTCGATATGTGAGCAAACATTTGGAATTTATTTCGATTTTATAGCAGAAAAAAGTTGAAGATTTGATCCAATATTGGCTCAAAAAAGAGCGATCACGAGAGAATTGGACAAAAGAATAGAGAAATTGTTGTTAACTCACAAACTCATGACATAATCGACGATAAGAGTTAAGAAAAGATGAGATAAGAAGTTAATAGAAATGTATTTAAAGTTTTGAAACAATGAGAATAATATCAATGAAGACATTGATTTGTGGTCAAAATCATTAAAGACATCGAAGACTAGTATTTGTTTCTGTGTCATCACATTTCGTGATGCGATTCAATTTGATTTTATTATTGATCCCATGGTTGGGCAGTGTCTCAAACGCCGTAAGTAATGCCACTCTGGGTCTCGACTGACACACGAATCTATTTATGACCTAAAAAACTATTACCAAAAACAGTGATCGTCTCTCATATCGTTTGGCCATTAATTTTAGTTCACATTTATTATTCATATTCTCTTCACTTCAACAGACAATTAGGAATTGAATTATAGACCACTTTTTCAATCAATTTTATCTCTAATTTATTACTCGTTTATCATATTTTGTCAAAACTATTACCAAAAATAGGATTTGAATTAATTTTGAGCCCATATTCTCAAACATAGAGTAAAGTAAACCGATTGGGATCGTTCTCGTGGTCGGAATGCGGAGCCCCGAGTGAAGCGATTCAGGTCCAGTCGGTCCAGTTGTCGCCCGACCCGGTCCTCATCCCCGGCAACGTTTCGCTGGCACTTCAGGCCTCGGCGTCCATCCTCGAGAACTCGCCGCTACCCGTAAGTGACCACTTCTACCAACTGCTCGTCCGACCCATTGGGACAATGTTTGTGTCGTTTGTCTTTGATTTCACCCATTCTTCCAAACTATTGTCTAAACTAAACGAGAGTTCAATCGATATTCTGGTGATTGAGTGAAGGCTTCGCACAAAAACCAATTAATAGAATCGTTGAAAGCATTGAACGAATTATTTCGCAATTATTTAATTCCGGAGAAAAACTTTTAATTTATTCCTTTTCTCAAAGTTCTGTTCAAATGTTTAATTTAGAGAAAAGTTTGTTTAGTCTTTGCATTCAAACACTCCTTTAGATTGAGAATCGGAATAATAAGAGTTTTGTTTAATGTTTTCGTTTACAAAAAGAGTGAATTTGTGATAGAATTTGGGTTTAATTTGAAAGCGATTTTGAATTCACTTTTTGCTCATTCGGATAGCAATTACTTCTTCGCCACTAAACTCCTAATTCCTGTATTCCTCGGAGTGTTTTTCTCTTTAATGAACTTTCTTATGCTCTGACAGTCAGAACAGTCTAATTAACTTTTATTCGCCAAAAAAGTATTCATTATTTCATTTGAGGCAACGGTCGGCCGACCCCTCAAAAGGCCTGTTCATCGCTAAGGCATTCACTCAGGGCTTCACTCAGGGCTTCACTCTTTCACTCGATTTAAACACTGATATCTCAACACTTAAACCAAATCACATCAGTTTTAAAGACTTAAACACTTGGAAAGAGAGGTTGAGATGAGATCAAAGTTAAATAAAATGGCGGTAAGATTGGTCAATAAATTGTCAGTAATTGCGGCGAAGATATCGTTCAGAGATATCGTTCCCTTATTTATCTCATTCTAAGCTATAATTTGGTCCAAAAGTCTTCTTTAATTAACAATCATTTTTCACTCTTCGTATTCAAACGCCAGCTCTCGCTGACAGTGAAGAAAAAGGTGACTTTCTTTTGGCTGACGATTCCCTGCATCGACGGCACCGGCAGTTGTGATTACCCCGACGTTTGCGCTCTCCTTCCGATCCCTAATCCGTGTCCGACAGCCTTCAAGACTTACTCTATTCCGTGCGAATGTCCGCTCAGATCTGGTAATTATAATCTGCCTCTGAGTCCAGTCCTGACAATAAATTCGGGATCATTTCCGTCGTGGTTGGAATCTGGAGATTATAGACTTGAGATCAAAGTTAATGATAACAATGACAATGAGATCCTATGTCTAGATCTGTCTCTGACTGTTCAAACAGATTAATTGATCAGATTATGGCATCTCTTCGACCGATCTCTTCAGAGTCTAAGACCGAACCCAAACCATAGCTTTTCTATACTAATACTAAATAATGATTAATTGAATTTTCTATAACTCTGTTGTCGATCGATATTAATGTTTAACGAAATCTATTTTATGAGACAATAGAATATTCAAAACCTATTCTATAGATAATTTTG
>JAQGAJ010001276.1:0-10430 GCA_034689365.1 Liebstadia similis
AAACTAAAATTATTAATAAATTACATGAATTTGAAAATAAATATATGTATTCGTCGGTTATCCGCGAACACCCAGAAAGCCGTCCTTATAGACGATGTTATCTGACTTCTTGTCAGAGCTGAGTCGGGCGGCCATCAGCTCTTCCGTCACGGGCTCTATGTTCTGGTCCTCCTTAATGTGTGGCCAGAGATGAGGAAAGGCTTCGTTCAATGTTTTGTAGGCATCGGTCGGATAACGTCTTCCGTCCACATATCTATAGTCAAACGACTTTTGCCGATCCCTTCTTCCGCGGGCGCCCACAAATCCCGGCGGCGGCTGTTCATCCCTATCATCAAGTTTTGTTTACTTTCTTTGTTTCTCAATAATCAATCACTTATACAAGAATTTATATTTTCTTCTTCAAGATAGCCTCGAGTTCGGTATAAACCTTGAAATTTTCTAATCATGATTTCCAAAATCGTTTTCAATATGATTTTTTCGTAAATAGTTTATCAACACTATTAGCCCAAAGACTGGTGATTATTGAAAATAATCATGAAATCGATTTTGAATAACATTTTATTCAACATTTAATAGCCAAAGGAATGTTTAAAATGATGTTAACATACATTTTCCTTTTGTGAAAGTCAATCCAATTTCGAATTTGTTCTTTTGCGCGAAAATATTTCTCAGGTATTTGATTGTACAAACTTATCGGTAGTTTCTCGTGATTCGTCTGCCATTGACTTCTAAGCTGAAAATTTAGATTTCGGATGAAATTCTAAGATTTAAAAAACTTTTCTTGTTATTAGAATTAATGATTCAATTATATTAAACTTCATTTTTCAAATATAAAATGGAAAATATCGATGAAAATCAAGGTATTACTAGTTATATCTAAGATTATCAAATTTTTCAGATAGGAGATAATTGAAAATAATAAGGTTAACAAAGAATTTGAAAATATCTCCAACTCTTGAGTAAAAACAATTTGGGTCAATAAGATATTGATTGCTCCCAAAGTGTACCTCAGTTTGGATCAAAAGTAAACTTCTTTGCACTTGAAGTACAGGGTCTGGCTCTAAGGTCGGGGTCCGCAGCACTTCCTTTTATTCTTTGCCCGCACTCTAACATGTTTTCTCAGTTAAACATCTCTTGAGCTTATCTACTAATCGAGATTAGATTATTAGATCATATGATGAAGATTTTTTGGGAAAATATTCTTGAAAAATGCTCAGCAAATAAGGTTATGATTACTCAAATGCAATGATAATAAAAATATGGACCGGAGTCTGTTTGAACCGGACTAGATTGTTCTGTTTTCTTGTTGTTGAGGAATAAATGAATCAGTAATTGTCATAAGCAGGACCGTCAAGGGACAAAGCTCAGACTACTAAGCGGCAGAAATGTATCAAGATTAATATGAAGCTTGAAAAATAAGAAACTTTGTGGCAATATTGTTTGAATTATAAACTCAACTGATCTTACTCATTGAATTAATAATAAAACGAAGAGAATTCAGTGAGTGAGGTCAGTTTGTAAAGCTTCATATCAATCTTCAGACATTTCTGCCGCTTCGTAGCTCAGACCATGAACCAAGCGGACTATTTGAATGACCGTATAAAGCAATGACATCATGGTGAAACAAGTCAGACCATCAATTCAGACTATCCAGTACCAGTTTCATACTTGTTTTGTCCAGTGTCTCATTAAACATTCAAATTCATTTACTTGTTTTGTTTCTTCCCCTCGTATTTGTTTCAAATGTATTTTTTGAATAAAATATATAACTTGGTCATTTTTCCACTATTACATTGATGAATCACTCGAAAGATTTAAGTTGATGTTAAGAAATGAAAGATAACTTACAGACGGATGAGTTAACGAGTCTTCACCGACAATAACGATATCATTATCTTTGTCTTCACTGATGGCCGTTACGAGTGATGACAGAAGTAGTGATGGAGTTATGAAACAACAAACAAAACAAAAGAAATCAGAACTAATTAACAAATTCTTTGCACTCAGTTTCATCTCCTCTATGACTATGATTCTCGAGATATTCTCAAGAAATGCTTAACTCTAAGCAAATTAGATCTTAATATGAGGTAAAGACATAAGAATAGGCGAAACGCGAGACGTCTCTGATATGTAAATGATATCAGAATAGAAGAAGAAAGAGATCTCAGATCTGATCTCTTCTTCAGACTCAGAATCACTATCGAAATAATTGTATTCTAGTTTTGCCACAATTTTTATACCCGGAGTCTGTGAATCGAAGAGTAGGCGAGATTCGGATCAGAGATTGAGAGGGGTTTGTCTATTGATTTGGTCAAGACTTGCGTGACGTCTTCAGCAGTGATCAGAAGACACTCGAAACTGATATCAATGAATATCTGACAGATTGTGCGACAAATCGTTTCAATTAGAGCTATAGTTGAAGAACTGACTTAAGACCTAATGACCACTACCTGTGCGCTCACTAACAATGGACGCGGACTTAAATATTTAATAGTTGTTCGACTCCTTCACTGGTATTGTCTTCACATAGACATTGAAACCCCAGTCATGTCATCAATTAGTTGCCATCAATTTTTAACCACTAGTGACCGATCGCAATGTCAAAAGTGTCGCTTCAATTTGGCAGACAATTTAGCCCATTGTGACAATCGCTTGACTTTTGTGTGGGTGAAAACTATATAGTCTATCATTTACTCCTTCTAGACTCGGCCCTTGTAAACCGAATCATCTTTGCTATTCTAGTATATGAGCCATTTGCTCAGTCAGTTCTTTGAATCATGCTTTCAAATTTAAATTGGGTAATTTTAAAGTTTATCACCATTTTTGTCACCTAAACAAAGGAAAGTTTCAAACTCATTATTATCGATATAAGTATCATATCTAATGTGATATATTACCAAGATAAGTGATGTTAGAAGTAGTCTTAGGGGGATCTTAAAGACATTTAAAGGTCCAAAACGTATCTTATGTTAAGTTATTTAAAGTGTTGAGACATTTAAATATCGGCTTATTTTTAATGTAAACAACAGTCAAAAGTGGGTCTTTTCAATGCGTGCACTCAAGAGTTTTGCGAATAGAAAAGTACCAAAACTCGATCAATGGCTAGTCCATAACTTGAGAGTCAGCGGGGGTTCAGTTGTTTGCGGACGTGATGAAAGTGAATGAGTGGTCGGTCTCTATGGCAACCATGTATTAAATCAATGAACGGCACAATAGGGAGTGAACTGACGCGAGTGTGCGCTCACCTCTCCTATCGATGTCAAGAGTCGGCTCACATCCGTCAATGACGTCCTGACGGAGCGGTGATGTCAGTCAGACTGTGTGAGTGAGGGAACAGTTAGTGACGTAGAGTATGGTCTTTGACGGGTGTGTTGTAGTGCATGGGTTGGCCTCTCGGAGAGGTGAGTGAGAGCTGAGTGAAGGTCCTTACCATCAGTTTGGGCACTGTTTGGCTCTGTTTGGCTCTGTTGGGACTTTTATGGGCCCTTTGTGTGAATGATTGGGCCATCAGTGAAGAGTTGGTCATTCTTGGGATGTGCTCTCAATGTATCAGTTGATGTGATCAGTTGATCATCTCTTCCATCAGATCCAGTGGTCATGTCTTTGAACGGTGACTCGTGTTCCACTTCCTCGGGATGTGTCTCCGATTTGGACACCCTTTCAGAGGACCCGACATCACCCGATTCTCCCATCTCTGACACGATCTCTGATTCGCTTCACTCGTCGATCACTGATATCACCAAATGTTCGCCAATCAGTCAAGACTTGAGTGAAGAGTTCGGTAAAGATTTGCTAATCTCTGACGTGACCCGAGTTGTCGATGATTTGGTCGAAGAGGAGCTCATCGAGTCTGAGATTGTGATCGACTGTTCGGCCGACCTCTGCGTCGATTCTGCACCGCTCGACCAGATCCTGATCAACAACTGTTATGAACTGAAGTGTGAGATCAGAGATGAAGACTTGGATGGGATCAGAACCCCGCAGACGACGGAGGATTACTTCAGGACTTTTAAGCCGTCCTTAGACTTCGACTCGAGTTTAGTGACAGACTTTGCAAAGACAGAGACGGCCGACGCCAAGTCGGACAGCGGTCATACAAGTGGTCACGAGTCAGATGGCACGCGACAGTCGGACAGTAGTGGAAACACCCCTTCAGTCAATTTCCGGCCAACAATTAACTCAGTGTTCAAAGACGTTAACTTCAAGTGCCTGTCAAACGGGACCTCAAAGAGTTTGGACATAATCAGCAACTCTAGTAAGACATCGACCACGAGTAGTGATAACCCCAATAGTGATATCTTCTGCTGCAAATGGACAAATTGCGATTGGCCCGGAACCAAAGACGACTTGGTCGACCACATCCGGGAAATCCACGTCGAACTACAGCCATACCAACAGCAGAAACACAACTGGACTGAAGCCCAGTCCAGAAGAAAGTCCGCTTACAAATCAAACCCAAGTTTAATCACTGCCGATAAAAACTTTGCGGACAACAGTTACTCCACTGCCAAGAAATCCGATTCCTCTCAACAGTATGTCTGTCTGTGGGAGGGCTGCAAAGTGTATGGAAAGGCCTCGTTGTCGCGAAACTGGTTAGAAAGACATGTTCTGGAGCAGCACTCGGGACCGCGACCTTTCAAGTGCATCGTCGAAGGCTGTGGCCAGAGGTTCAAACAGCAGTCAGCGCTCGAACGACACGTGAACTCGCACTTCAAGCTTTCTTTTGAGAGCTGCACAAATAGCTGTTCCAATTGGTCCACAGAAACCCACTGCCAGAGCGGTTCCAATTCCTGTTGTGATACCTTGTGTTCAAATTCGGGACAACAGTTGAGTCCTTTCGAACTCCATTTACAACAGACATCCCGCGCAACGATAACCGCCTTCAGGCGTAAGGGATCAAGTCTTGACGGGACGGGTAATCACCACATGTGCGCCAACGGAACGACAACGCCTAACAAAATACTCAAACGGAAAAAGTCGACTCAAAAAGTCAGACGAAAGACATGTTTTTATGGTTAGTCTCATGTCATGAATGCTCTCTTGTCTTATCTCAGCCCTAATTTGTTTGGTCTCTGTTCTTATCAGTTAAAAGTAGTGAAGACTTCTTCAGCGAGCACATCATGGAACAGGTCCGGTACGGTCTCTTCCATCTCAACCACAGGACGGGTCTCGATGTCTGCGGCAACACCTCTACACTCCTTTTCCATAGCAAAGTGAGTAAACATATCTCTGACTCAAATCCGCCCCAATTTTGTCCTAAAATTAGTCCAAAGTCTACTAATATTCGATTAGCCTTTGATTGGGGGCTTAGATTAGAATTAGGTTTCAAAGGGCTGGTAATGTGGGTTCAATGCAATCACTTGGACCTCGATCTTCACCAATCAATTCTTGGACTAATCATCTATTTTTTGAGTAACAGGTCATCGCTCGTCGAGAGAGCCGTACCGGAGAAGTGAATGTCCTTTTGAAATGGGAGCCCAACGATATGTAAGTGAATGTTAGCACAGGATCTGGTGATCAGCACAGACACAGATCTCTGGTTTCACTACAAGTCTGGAGTCCGTCTCTAATTGCTATCTCTATCTGCAGTCTGCCTGACATATGGGTACCCGAGGACAGGATCGAAGAGCTGAAGAGTAAATCGGTTCCGTTATCGTCGATACCGCCCGACTGTTTGGGGCATCTCATCGAACAGAACGACGGCTTTGAACGCAAACCAAAGACAAAACAGCGGCGCAAATGAATTGCAAATCTGTGCCGACGTCTGAGCCGATGACTGACAAACAATTCTTAACCTATTTATCAGACTTCGGCAAAAGGGATGCGGAATAAGGAATAAATAGTAGAAATGTTTTAGAAAGTGGTGACTTTAAGCCCCTTATACTTGAGAAATGAGAAAATGAAAGAGGGAAAATATTTTTATAAACATACTTTGATTTGATGTGTTGAAACTTGGCTCACAATGGGAACTTCTTGAGGGCTCGCAATGGGAACTTCTTGGGTCTCACAATGGGAACTTCTTGGGGCTCGCGATGGGGACTTCTTGGGCTCACAATGGGAACTTCTTTGGCGCTCACAATTTGAACTTCTTGGGCTCACAATGGGAACTTCTTTGGCGCTCACAATGGGAACTTCTTAGCACTCACAATGGGTACTTCTTGCTCACAATGGGAACTTCTTGCAGGCTCACAATGGGAACTTTGGCTCACAAATGGAAACTTCTTAGGCTCACAATGAGAACTTTTAAGGCACACAATGGGAACTTTTAAGGCACACAAGGGCTAGGAGTAAAAATGGGATTTTTTAATTTTCGGTAAATGTAGTGAAAAAGTACAAAATAAAACTAACTATACTTACGGGTCAGTCAGAACTGATGGGCTCTTGTTTACGCGCAAAGCCTTATATATCGGACTCTGGACAAAAAACATTCCAGAGTCCAGTCTCAGAGCCCATCCCTACTATTGACCTCTCCCTTACTCTGACCGCTCTATCCCTACCCCCGTCTAGACGGTCTCCCCTAGACATCCTCTCCCTCACTGACCAAAGGAATGTCTACTTTTTAGAAAATAGACATTCGTTTGGTCTGGATCCATACATATACTACTAACGTATATTAATTATTAATGTATATCAATAATTACATATCAACTGATCGTTTGATTAATAAATTTTAAATACTTTTTTGCTTAAAATAAAATATGATTTAACGGTCTTTAATTGCATTTCTAATGATTTATTATTAGATTAATTGAATACCTTTTACTCAATTTCTGTAAAATTCAAAACATTTTTAATTAATTTTATCGTAGCGGTGAATTTATCAATTGGTTAATTGAGTAGAAGAAATAATCTTTGAGAACATTTCATTCATCTGATTGTAAAACTATATCACCAAAGCTTAGCCAATGATTTATTATTGTTCGAGAAGAGAGAACTGTTGCGATGACCACGTCTTAGTTTGGGCTCAACTCTTATGATTGTTAGCGGATATCGTGTGATAGAAATCACATTTATATTGAATCTATTGGAGCAAAAGTTGATGACCTGAGCGAAGACATCGGTTAACATGACTATCGAGAATCCGAAGTAAATTCCGATCAGACTTCCGATGAACGAAACGAATTCTTCGAAAATCAGTTTCGGGATATGTCTCACCGTTTTGAAGGGTTGTAGTGGAGGTGCCAGTAGTAGAGCGAATCCCTTGTAGTCAGATGTGGTAAACTTGTCCACTTTGAACTCATACAGTTCCGAATGACAGTCAGTATAGTTACCACAGAAGTCTTCGCAATATCTGTTTATATCTCTTCTCGCATTTTTGTCTGTCAATGGTTTTGGATCAAAGTATTGATCAGTGAAGTTGTCAGTGGCGGCGGTGGCCGGCCATGTGTTGTACAGAGTCAGCCATCGGTCGATTTGACAGCTATGAAAGCAATCGGTCCTCGAGTAGTATCCCCTTAGACTGTAATCGAAACAATCGGATTCAAAAGGTTTGGGCAACGAATGGATTAGAGATCTCTTGTATTTGATTATATCAACGCTAAAGTTTTCATTGGTTACTTGAATCACATCTGATTCTTCTGGATATTTATATTGATATCTTGAGTGAAGATGAACCCGAATGAACTTCATTCTTGGGTTGATCTGTATTTTGAATAGAATATCAGTAGTATAGACCCCTTTATAGACTTTCCCGCCAAAAGGGGCGGGGCCTAAATTTGAATAAATAGGTCATCAGGAGGTGGAAAACCGGTTTAGAGGGCGTTGATGAAGGGTTAACAAGGTGAAAATTATGACAATAAATAATGTTTTCAAATATTTATTCAAGTTTTATATCCATAAGGTACAGTAGAATTACCTTTAATAATACGTTTTTTACATAAAGCTTTATATTCTTTATCGAATGTTCTGGTATGAATCATACTATGATTATTAATATCCCATTGAATTTGTTTAACATAAACTTTTGTAGATGATTCTTCAGTAGGGAATGAACAGGCCATTTCGAATATTTTCTCAAACGTAATTATATCGAGTGCAGTCTTTGTAAGTCTTATTCCTTTTGCTTTGATGGGTGTAACGGTACTACCGTCTGGAAGTAGAACTTCGAAAGCATAGTTTTTGGGAGCTAGAGCTGCGAATTTGGTACATTTCGCTTTAGGTCCATATTCTTTGGCGATTTCATTACACATACTACCAAGATACTCACCTGTAGGTAGTATTGGATCAGTCAGTTTACGGAGATACTTCACTGAGTCTGTGTCAAAGTAGATGAGAGATCCTGGTCGTATTGATTCCACTAGTCTCATCCATTTGAGTAGTTCGAGACGAGCATAGGCTGTGACAAAGGCTCCGATTGCAACATTATATCTTGAGACCTTTTCGTTTCGCAAATCATTATGTGTCCAGGTGAGTATCATTGTACTATCAGTAACCATCACTTCACTAAGAATCTCGATATGTTTATCAGTTGCAAATTTCCAATATTGATCATAAGTTTGAATGATTGAACATTTGACGAGATCAGGTCTTTGAGCCATTTTACCCCAGAGGCTATTCAACGGTAATTTAGCGAGGGTTCGAGCAGCAGGATTGTCACAAATTTTATCTCTATCCAAAGCAATACCAGTTTTTTCTTCAAATGTATTGATATATTGATCACGTGTTTCATCGTTGACACACCAATTAGGCCAACCAGACGCTTCTTGTTTTATTTTCAACCACATTTTTATGTAGCTACTAAACAGATCAGAACTTACTTCAGGATAATGGAGGACTTGATATATTTCTTTGAGTTTATAACCTGACTTTATTGCTTCTTTCAATTCCACAGTTGTCCAAGTACCAATGAATGATCTGTCTTTACAATTGCATTGTTTGATTTGATGCTTAGCACAATTATAACACAGAGGGAAGAGAAGACTACCATCTATTGAAACAGGCAATACTGGAATGTAGAGATCGGTGGGAGGTTCAATTTGGCATTTAACAAAACCAAAATAAGGTAGATTATAATCGAAATTTTCTTCAATGAGTTGAGGATGACCGGTAGGAAATGAATTAATTGCTTGCATATAAGGGTATAGAGAATTGACATCTAATTGTATGATTTCTTCATCCTCTTTGGCGGTCACATGAAATTTGAAGTTATTTGTTCGCCCTCCAATCAGAGCATCTCTAATATTGATTGGTCCAATTTTTTCAAGTGTTTGATAATACTTTTTTCTCTCATCAATATATTTGCAAAGTTCTAGGTTTTGTTTTTTGATATTCTTGAATTGACAGCCCCACATAACGACTAAATTGAAGCCTAATTTTCTATAATAATTCTCTTTTTTCAGGGTTTTTCTCAAAGCCTCATCTGGAGAGATTTTAGTTTGAGTTGAACCAATTTTTTTAGATATAACATTTTTAGCTCTAACATTTTTATGTGTGCACTTACATCCGTGAAAGTAGCACCCATTGAACTCATAGACAGTTTTTGTCATTTCATTGTAACCATCAGCCCAGTACTTTCCGATTCTATATTCTCGTTTTATTTCACATTTTTCACACTTTTGAACCCAATCCAACCAACTGTTGGCAATTGATGAAGAGGTTCGGGTGTTGGTGTACCCCGTCGGAGGTGTGATTGCTATGCCATTATCGGGAATGAATTTTGTTTGAAAAACTTCGAACGCAATGGATGCTAGAGTGAAATTTCTTGTTATCGGATCCAGACCTGTAATCTCTTTGAAGTCCAGTCTGAATTTCTGAACAGATTCCAGAAGGATTTCGACATCATTTTTACAATAGTTGATAATTTCGTGTTTGAAATCCCATTTAAAATTACTATCGACCAAATTTTTATGCCATTTCAAAAATTCGTAATACTTTTCTATTTTCATGTGATCAGGTTGAAAATACTCAATATCCGGTATTCTACCGATATAATTAAAGTTTTCCTCTTTAATGAACAAGAACGGAAAAGTACCCTTTTTTAGCTTTATATCTAGATCAAAGGCTTTTGGTAACTTCTCTAATGGACATTGAAAGAGGTTGAGAGAGTCTATGAAATTAACATTCCCAAGTTTGATATTAAGTATTGAATTAGCATCTTTAACAATTTGAGGGTCGGCAAAATTTTGATTATAAATTTCTCTCAATACAAAATGTAAATCGTATCTTCTACCGTTGTGTGCAAAAACATAAATTTGTGACTTATTTTTCTCGGCCTTCTTAGCAAGTTTCAGGAAAAGATATTCAATGAATAATTTAGTACAATCAAATCCAAAAAAATATTGATCTTGATAATCATCAATTTGACAAAAATCACTCCTCGAAAGCATATAATTCAAGTGTCAACCCATCAAATGTGTATTTTAATGCTATTCAACACAAGAGATAAAATTACTTACGAAGACATCGCTAATGAGACCGATATTTCTGAAAAG
>JAQGAJ010001277.1:0-10430 GCA_034689365.1 Liebstadia similis
GTTATATTCTTTAAGAAATCATTAAAATTGATTGTAATATAATAATATTAACACAAATGTAACGATAATCTAATCGTTTCTCTAATGTCTTAATATTTTCATTAAATTTTATTCATTTATTAATATTAATATCATTTTTATAACAAAAGCTTTAATAAAATGTTTGAATGACTTGACTCGAAATCATTGATCCGATTTATACAAAGTCTATACTAAACTCGATGATTGTTGTCTCCAATAATTTGTCACATAAAATGTGTGCCTAAAGTAATTGAACTATTCATTGAAATGTCTGCTAAAATTCGAAAGTTTAATCCTGGTTAATTATTGGATAATAATTTTTACTTATCTATGCAACATCTGAAAATAAATATTTATCATAATTCTCAACGGATGAAATTTTATAAAACCATTAAGTTGTTCATCTAAATTAATTTTTCCCGACATATTTTCGAAAAAATTGGAATTTCTTGATGAAAATTAGTTGAAAGGAATTTGTGATAAAGACAAATCTCACGCTTATTTTTGGGCTTGTGTTTGGTTAGGTTAGGTTAAACCATAATTGAATCAGGTTAGAAAAAATTTGTGTTTGGAAGGTTATTGTTAGACGGGTTTTGAGGACAATTGTTTGGTCACACGTTTGAAGAATCGGAAAGTAAATACTAATAACTCGAAAATGTCAAATCGACATTCATTATATCGATTGTTAAAAAAATTAAAAAGATATTCTTCACGTGTAATACCTTTCCAATTAAGTCATTCAATAATTGATTGAAAGTAATTATCAAATTTGAATCGATTGTCATCCGAATTGAGTCTAACATTGATTCAATTGTCAATTGTTTGGTCAGTTTGTAAGAACTCCTTAACATATCAGACGAACCCGATTTGTCCCTCAGGTGTAGATGTAATTGATTTACCTATTCTATTGATTTTGCTTTCAATTCCATTAGACATTTGAAATGGTATTACAAGTGTAGGCAAACCTAATGTGTTTTGCAATCGAATGACTGGATTATCGGAACCTCAGATGCCTTTTGCTATTTTACTTCAACAAATCGTTTTATATTCTTATAGTTTCAGTTAACTTAACATTTATATACATATCTATGGAAATAATAGATTAAATAATATTATAAGTTATAACACAACTAGAGTGGGACTTTCTTCCCTTCCCTCGTTTATTTTCCCAAAGTTCCCGGGAATGTTCCCTTGAAATGGGAATTTTGAACTTCGAAAGTTCCCGCCGTACACAAAGTACGTCACATCACTACTGTCGGGCAGATAAAAGCATGCGTACTTTATGCCTTTTTCAATGGGTCGATTTTTTCTAAGGACTTTCTTCCCTTCCCTCGTTTATTTTCCCGGAATTTTGGGAAAATGGGAACTTTGAAAAATGGGAATCTTCCCACTTTCCCGATTTGGTCCCACGTTAATTAGATCATTGATCAAAATTTCAACACATTTTTGATAAATGGCCATTTAATCATGGTTGACAGATGGAGAGGGAGTGGGTGTCTGTTTTAAATCAAGCTTTTATCCGAATCAGGTCCGGCTAATTACTTACAAAATCCACCTACTTAAATTATTGATGGGTAGAAAAGCCTTCAGAGCTCAGAGGCTTATATCTGAAAAACAAATCTAATCTATTTGATGAGATTTTAATCTTGTTAAAAAGATCGCTTAATAATCAAATCCAATTTGAGATATCTTACAAATACAATAAAACATTTGGTATGTAATGAAATAAATGATCCAACAAAGCAAAACTGCCCAAACCTAACCTCAACAATGATAAGTTAATCTAGGAATGAAACAAGATAGCCTCTATCCTAAAGCACTACATTTACCAGCATTTTAAGGAAGTATTTATAATGAGGTAGCCCTTTATGAAGGATCCCCTTTCAAAACCCATTTGGGAACACCATTATATGAAAGCCCTTACAAAGCTAAACTAAACTATGTTCACCAGCATCTATTGGTCAACTTGAATTTGAGCTGGTAGGGTTGGCTGGTTTAATTGATCAGCCTCTATTAAGCTAGGCTATATGGTATGCCCATAGAGGTCAGGTTTCTATTCATTAATTAAACAAACCTCGGTTTGGGGGGGGGGGGTGGATTGGTGAAAACCGAATGCATATACTACATCCCCTTCGGTAAATGTAGTGAATAATAATCAAATTAAGTTTCCTAATTACTAGTAAAAACTATCATATATTCCTAGCACATTATACTAATGATCTTGTGTTTGAGCCCCCCATTGAGTACTGTCTTCTCGATGGTGTCGTTCTCTATGCCTATTTTTCAAAACCTTGATAAAAATTCAATCCTCAAATTTTTTTAAATGAAATTTCCCAACCTTAATTACTTACTTATTATTGAATGAGAGTATTGACTTGACATATGGACAAAACATTTTCATTTTAATTACAGGTGTATACCATTATTTAAGCTTGTTCACCTTATTGAATCGTATGGTATACAGATTTTCTTATCAAGCAAGTATTCCTTAAATAGCCGTGGAATTGTTAATCAACATTTATAAACGTGAATTCCTAGTGTAGACAACTTTCCAATGTTTTATTTAAATTCAAAAAAATTAAAACCAAAACGTAATGGCTAACCAACTGAGAATGACCATGCAATTATCGTCTGCTTGGACTTTTTCTGTTGGTTTCCAAATAACCTTCACAAACCCCATTCCCATTATTACCCCGATAAAATAATCCCCTTTGAAAGGTTGACAGTCTATAAAAATCACTAAAACCAGCATTCTCAATACTAATAGTAAAGTTTCTCTATTACAATGACATCCACCAGCAAATGCATAGTTAATCGGTTGGTAAATGTTTTGTAATATCCGTTGTATTCTATTGGATACAAAAATAAATGGATATTGATTTTCTAAAATGAAATGTTGAAGAATCAAATGGCAATTGTGACGGGCGCTGGTTCTTGCATTGGACGCGAGGTAACAGTGCTCTTGGCTCAAGAAAGTGCCATGGTTATACAAACGCAGAGGCGTCTAGTTAGACGCTCTGAACTCTGAATGGAGATTTGAAGACGTTTGAAAGTTTAAAGTTTTATTGATGTATTCGGTGAAACATTATGTATAGTCATAATGAATAATAGGACTCATATATTGATTTTCAATAAACTTAACCCACTAATTCATTAAGACCCCGATCCAATAATCCCCTTTAAAAGACTGCGATTCTATAGCCATGGTGATTATGGTGGATAAAGATATTAATGGATTGTTGGCCACCAAAAAATTAATCGAACATTTTGAAAGTGATTTTTGCGAACATCTCGTTATTATGGCTGATATTACAAAGATTTCTGAAATTAAAAATTTATTAAAAATAACTAAAATGTTTATTAAAACAAGAAATATTAATTTACTAGCAAATTGTGCCGGAATTAGAATCGATTGCTTAATGATAGATATGACAGAAGAATGTTTTGATAAAGTTATTAATTGTAATTTTAAAGGAACATTATTAATGACCAAGGTAAATTATTTTCCAATTAATGTATCAAATCTTGATAAATTAAAAACTTCGATTTGAAAATTTTCCATAATAGGAATTCTGCAAAATGGTAAAAAGTTGCGATGATCTTTGTTCCATTGTTAATGTTACGAGTATTTCACCCATATTTGGAAATTCTCATCAAATCAATTACAATGTATCGAAAGGATGTATTGAAGACCTGACCCGTCTCGTACTGAACGGTCGGGCAATGCTGTCCGACCCGGGCTTATAGACACTGTTAGAGGCCAGGCCTTTATGAGGGGTTTCTGACCTCCTTTTGGGGACCGACAGCCGTCCCGATGGACAGGACTTGTGGTCCAGCGCTCAGGAGTGACACAAATTAACGATAATTTATTTATTAACAACTGATGTCGAGCTCAGACACTCAAAGACTGATCCAAATATACATTTGGTTTGCACTTAAATACCTTAAAACAGAGTATAAGTTCACTAAAAGTGCATATTCTCGAAGGTTCTAAACCTTTAAAACATAATTGATTCAGTTTTAGGAAAATAACTGAATTGTTAGCCAAAGGGTAAGCACTGACTCTAATATTAAGAGAAGATATTAGGGGAGTATAGGTTACAGATGACCACAAAATTGAACTAATAAAAGGGATTTGATAAGTATTCATATTGAAACTATCTGATTATACTAAAGTCCTCATTTCATTTGACATTTCATCAAGATTAGGAAAAATTTTGAGTTTTAAAATTTACGGTTTAGTGACTTTCACTGAATAAAGTTTTAATATTTGAAAATAATTTTCCTTAAACTTTAGGCTAAAGACAAAACCTCGATGAATCTTGAGTTAGACCTTCTCTAAATTAATTTAAGGGTTAAACATTAGTCGTATGAAAGGTTGTCAACCCTAATGATATTAGAGTCAGTGCTCATCCCTTGGCTAACAATTCAGTATTTTTCCTAAAACTTAATATCATTAGTGATTATGAGGTTTAGAACTTTCGAGATTTGTAATGAACTTATAATGTATTTTATGGTATATAAGTCGTGATGTATTCACGTTTAAGAGAGTCTTAAAGTCCTATTCGAGTAGAAGACATAATAAACTAAGTTATTGTTAATTTGTGTGCACTTCTTGAGTGGTTGACCACAAGTCCGGTCCGATCGGGACGGCTATCGGTCCCCCAGAGGTCAGAATTATGCCAATATACGCCTGGTCTCTAACAATGATATCAAATGAAAGAACAAATGAGATAAAGTTTATTAAATATTTACTTTATTATATTAAATAATTCAAAAAATTTACAACATTTTCAATATTTTTACATTTGTTTTCATCTCTTTTCTGATTCTCATATTAATTGACTCTTAAATACAATCAATTCAATAGTCTTTTCACTGAATTGTTTTCCAAATTGAATATCAAATAAAAATTATATTCAAAATTAGTTTAAGATTTGACTTCAATTATAATTAATTTGATTTTGTTTTATAAGTTTGTATTAAACCGATACACAGAGGGAATGACCGCACAGACAACACATTGTCTGACATCAAAAGCAAAGAATATTAAAGAATATTCTCCGATCAGTTGTGGAGATCAGACTTCCAAATGAGAGCCTATGATGTGATAGCTTTGGTGCAGTGATTAGGCAGAGCTGTCCAATCAGACCAATCAGACCACACCATAAAACAAGTATTTACAATCAATTTTATATTAATTCGTTTTATAGTAATTTCGATCAATTGAGTGCCTTTGAGGGACCCATAAGGGGGTGTCGTTTCTCAAACTGGTTGCGACAAAACGACTAAATTCGATGCGAAATTCAAAATAGTATACATTATTATTTTGTTTGACTGGAGTTCACATCGATTGAAATCTGGTCTTTCTATCACAGCCAGTGAGGGGACGGATACCCCATTGTGGGTCCCCAGCACTCAATTTAACAACTTGTTCATTCAAAATTACTGATAGAATCATTCGTCTGTTTCAGATCATTCAATATATTCCTGCAAGAAAAGCTAGTATTATGATTCAATGTCATTTCATCTAGTGAAAGGTCCAATTTCTTGGTGATTAATAATCACTGATTATCACAATTTCACTGATAAAGTTTGAATTTTTGACGAACTTTTCTTCTCTAAACTAGGGTTCGGTTTGGACAGGGCTTCTCATTTTGAGGTATGACCTCGAGCACTGGGTCTCCAGACTGCAGAGAACAAGGTCTGACCGCTCGGGTTAGTCTTCCGTATTGGTCATAGTGGTAGACAATGGATTTGTTCCACGAGTCGGTTCGAGTGGCCAACAGAGCGTCTGTATTACCATAATAGGTAAGTTTGGTGACGAAATTGTCGGGAGTAGTGAACGACTGCAACATTCCAAGTCTGGACATCTGGAGCCGACAGTTTCCGCCCGAACTGTTCTCAATGCTCATCACTTGATTGCTATAATCTCGAAGAATATATAACTTATTTCCGGCCGAATCGGTAACAGAACTAAGTTTTCCGTTCAAAGTGTTGACGTTATAACTGAAGGTATAGATGGTATGACCAGTCGGAACCGATCGGGTCATTACGTGCTGTCCGTGTCTGTTGAAGACATAGATCTCGTTCTCGGGTGGGGACACAATCTCGTACTCTCCGTTCTGTGCGTTCTGTTGAGGAAGTGGTGACAAAACTGTTCGGATTCTGAGGTTCTCCTGATCGCAGACATGGAGACGTCCGTCGGGAGTGACAGCAATCGAAGAGACTGTCGATAATTTGGCGTTTGTGGCCAAGATGTCAGCCGAATAGCATTCGCACGACACGTCCATACACGAGCACTTGAGGTCAGCGCCCGCGAACCGATGGATCCGATTGTCTGAAGCGGTCACAACTCGGACGCGATTAATGGTTTGCGAATCACTTTCGGCGATATAGAGGTCTCCGTTCGGCCCAAACGCTATCGATTGAGGCGTTTCGAGGAATACGTGTCTGTAATCACAAGAAATAAATAATTTAAATATGAACTGAAATTATAATCCAATTTAAGACTTACGAAGCGAACGCCTCTCCGGACTCAGTGTTTACCACTTCTTCTTGAATTCCAGTTATAACTGGAGTGCAATGCGAGGGCCGGCCAGCGATCACTCGGATTCGTTTGTCTTGAGTTAGTTTGAGAATCATGTGATGGTCGAGAATATGAAGAGAGTTATCGATCGGCGAAATGGACAGTTGTGTCGGCCACCGAAGTACCACCTTCTGCAGAGGTATAGATCCCGTACAGGGAAGTGGTTTCCAATGTCTCTTATGGTAGTGATCGCCGATCAATGTATGAATAATTCCCGAAGTGTCCACATATCGTATATTTGTTCCGTCGGCGATGAATATTTCACCGGTCGATGCAATGGCCAGTCCTTTAGGATATGAGAGTCGGGCGTCACGGGCCAGTCTTCCGTCGCCGCACGCGCTTCGGTCACCCGGCAAACACTTGACACCTGTTCCGACAACTATTTCCAAATTGTTTCGCGGATCTGATATTTGGTCCAAACTAATGGCGCGTAAGATCTGATGTTTTTCTGGATCAGAGAAGTAAAGCTTCCCATCGATGGGACCGACGGCTAAATGGTATTTATAAGCCACAGAACTTTCACTCAATTCGATCACTGTCTGAACGGTTCCATCGGTTTTGAGTCTTCGGACTAAATTAAAGTCACCGACATATAGACTGCCATCGGGTGCCGACGCCAGGGCTCCCGGAGCCAGAAGTCGCTGATCTATAGCGATACCATTACAATACGGACAGTGAAGTGGCCGCTGTTGGCCGTCGCCCATTGTGGTCACCATTTCTTTAGGCTTCTGCTTCAGATAGACATTAGTCCCGTTGCCCTTTTGGAGTATACCCTCGTGGAAGTTATATCTGTTATGAATGTCTAAATTCCATCCACCGATTTCAGAGATGGCCATATCATGACCGGCCAATTGGACGGTCTGGACGTCCCAAATGACATTCGCACAGCTCTGGTACTGATAGCCCACGTGAACCATAGCTATGGCCAAACCGAACACTTTCTGACGATAAATATTCCTTCGATTCCAGGCATATGTAAACATTATGGTCGGATCAGCTTCGAAGGTCTTCTCAAACAGAATGCCTTCGATGGCAATCTTCAAATGAACCAAACGAAGTGATTGCGGTATCTTTTCGGGTGTTAACTGCAGTTCGATTGTCGACAGATAGCCATTGACTCGCGAGGAATGATAGACAAGATTAAAATCAGTGCTCGGTATTGGAAGTGACTCCTTAACGATACGAGATTCGGCCAGAAGTGCCGAACTGTGGGCACATCCGCTCTGGAAAGTGTGCTTACAAGTGGACAACACCGTGGGCTTCATTAAATCGTAGTCGTGGTCCATACAAATGCCTGCCTCTTGAGCATCGGTTCCTCTGTCTTCGATGGAGAGCTGGACTTTGTCGATGACCACAATCTCATTCCACGGAACCATAACTACCCGTTGAAGAGGTCTAAAGGGTTCTCTTTGGAAATGAAGAGTAACGGCTCCGCCGCCGTTGACCATCAGATCGAACCAACCAGAGTCACGGGTGAGAGTGAAACCAAGCATCGGATCGGTGGCCACTCCTACTCTCACACCAGTGATCCCTTGTCCGCCGTGATTGACGACCTGACCTCTTATGACAGACGCGCGACTGAAAAGTGAATTATAGTTTTAAAATGATTTGAATCTTAAGAAAGTTATCGGAAGTGTTATAAGAAGAGGTCAAATGTGAACATTGGTTAAGGTGTTAATGAAGTGGTCGAAGGACTGACCTCTCGTTGATTCGCTTCCAGAATAGACTTCGAGTGTAAGGAAAGCAGAAAAGAATAGAAAATAATTTTATTTAGTTATTCATTGAACTGAAGATTAGTTTCTCGGAAGGGATTGAAGTGAACCATAAGATTGAGTGTCAATAGAGTTGATGGAAATGGTGTTAGAAATCGAATAAACAAATAAAACAAAAGCCGAGACCAATCTCGAAAAGTACCTGCTATTGAAGGCCACTTTATGGGCGTAACTCTGAACTGATTCCTCTTCGATCAAGAATTGCATCCTCTGGAAGAAGGAGGCGGTGACGGCGGGCGGCTGTTTGCGGAGGAGTATGTCCTGGGGGTCGGACGCAGAGAAACAGAGCTGTTTTGCCTCACATACTTTGACTACAATGGGATGGAATGGAAATATTAGTTTAAAATTTGATCGAAGACTTTAATACAAACGAAAGAAGTTTCGATTGTTTTAGACTCTGCAGAGAATTCAAAGAATGGATTGCAAACAAAGAAGTGATAACTCACAGGAACAGCACTCCGGGTCCGCGCAGTCAACCAATCCATCTGTTGATTGAATCAACCATTAGATGAAGAAATTGTTATCAATTTAATTGAGTTTCAAACCGTTATCATTGTCTTTGCCGTCATCGCACAAACTCTCGAGCGGAACACTACAGTCCAGACCACCGAAGTCGGCCGAACACTCGCAGATCCATTCACTAGATTTCTGGACACAATTTCCGTGATTGTTACACGACTTCGGACAACCGTCTAATAGACCGAAACATTGATTAATTGATTAAAACAAATCTTCAGACGACTAGATATACCGAGAGTGCAATGTTTTCCGTTCCAGCCTTGAATGCAAAGACAGGTCCCGTTCTTGCAGTGTCCGTGTTCGAGACAGCGGGGGTCGCACAGCCGTTCAATGCATTTGGTTCCCGTCCATCCGTCATCGCACAGACATTCGCCACTCTGACAGTGACCGTGGTTTCCACAGTCGAGATCACATCGTTCTGGAAGTGACACAAATATAAATCACTTGAATTCACATCGAATGAGTCATACCTTGGGAACAGTCGGGTCCGGTATATCGTTCGTCGCAAATGCATTGTTGTAGCTGAAGGTCAAAGTTTCCGTGTCCGGTACAGTTGGGCAGACATCTGATGGCATCGGAGTCTGGTTCTGCACAGTCGGCGCCTTTCCATCCTTTGCCACAGAGACACATACCGGCCACACAATGGCCGTGACGGGAACAGTCGGGATCCAAACAGTCAACTATTGAATGGAATATAGAGGTTAGGATCAAATAGAAAGTGCATTTGTCAAAGACATACCGTCTTCACAGTGTTTTCCTTTATATCCTGGGAAGCAATGACAAGACCCGTCCACACAATCTCCGTGACCACTGCAGTCATTCACTTCGCACTCATCTTTCCTGAGTTGACACTCCTTTCCTTTCCATCCGGAACTGCACTGACATTCACCGCTCACGTACTGACCGCGACCCGAACACAAGACTGGACAGACTCCTGAAAATGAAATGGTTAATGGATTCCAAAGCTTGACCAGTGCTGGTCACTTACGGTAAGCGCAATTTTCCCCTTCGTAATCGACTTCACACTTACAGGTGCCCATAACACACATTCCATGTCCGTGACAGTCGAAAGGACACGGGATGTTAGACTCATTTGCGATCGATAATACGAGTGATATGTCGGCCGACATCATAGCATCGTTATAGATGGAGACGAACCAATTTCCTCTGTCCAAGAATCGGGTGAATTCCCTGTTCAGTGTTTTGTCATTGGCAGCTCTGGTCTGTCTTCCGGCGCCGACCACTCGACCGACGATTTCCATGAAGTCATATCTGGTATGTGTTGGCACCGAATCACGACTGGCATAGACTCCGACGGTGGAGCCGAGCGGTACACTCATATTGAACTTGACCAGAGACGGGTGCGACTGAACCAAATGTATGTTCCAGTGGCCGAACGAAGGCACTCGATGTGAGAGTCGTTTACTGAATTGCACTTCACTGAACTTGTTTTGTTCCGGTGGGTATGTCTTTGCTGGCAGTGGTAATGGCACTGAAGATGACCGACAAAGAAGTGACACAAAGATTGC